>APFE031284936.1:308040-325645 GCA_000404065.3 Pinus taeda
TTTTGAAAGTCTTTCCGATCGGTTTTTTCCGGTCAAAACCGGCAGCAATTTATTGGAATTGCAAGTTTGATAGCTAGTTTCTGCACAATCAAAGCGTCCCAGGGGTTTTTCAGGGTGCTGAATCCAAATATGCAGTTAAAAAAACATTTTAACTGCAACAAATCAAGATTTAGCCTCAATTTCTTCCGCCAGATTTCGTCACCGGAATCTCCAAAAAGTCACATTATAGACAACTCCTTAAATATATATATGATCTGTCAAAAATATGGAAGTTGTTTACTAATAAAATATTTTTTGATTTTATAATATGGTTAAAGTGGACAGAATCTGCTCATGGTATTTACGGTGGTATTTGCCCATGGTATCGACCCATTGAATTTGCCTTTGTTTTTCAAGGGAAAACAATAAAATTAAGTTTCTAAAGCCTATAAAGGGTATAAGAGCTAGAGAGTGGGATCATGGTGATTTTATCAATCTTGTTGTGCTTTGTTGAGAACTCGACCAGTTCTAACTGGATCTCGGGATGAAAAAGCCGTGGAGTCTTTGCTTGGTCGATCCATCAAGGTCCATTATTGGGCTTCATTATCTTGGAATTTCTAGCAGATGAGAAGCCATGCATACCATCAATAAGGGCTTCGTGGTCAATCACATTGGAATGCAATATTTTTTTATTATTAATAGAAAAAGTGGTTGCTTTCTTTTCAGATCCCTTGTGATTGGCGTTCGATTGCAAGCATCTCTAAGTAGAACACTTAAATTTGTCAGATCTATTATTTTTTTGTTGTTGTTTGGAATCTTACAATGGTATCAGATTTTTGCATCTTGTCAGCGTGAGGGTTTATTGTAGATCAATTTCGAAGAAGATCGGGGGTTTAGGAGAAACTAGTATTCAGTGATTTTCCCTAATAACCCTAGCTAGAATCTCAACAATTTCGGTGGTTTTCTATAGTCACTCTAATTGGTCTATTATTCTTCTGAAGTTTATCATTTTGGAAGTGATTTTGAAGAACCCCATTGTATGTTGTAGAAGAAATATTTTTTGAAGGAGGGAAAATATTGCATTGGTCTAATTATTTATTTATATTCAACATTTTATAATTATTAAAGGGGCCAATTTTTATCAAGAGGAGGGAAAATCCCTGTGAACATTGGGTTGAAAAGAGTGATGGATCCAACCAAGCGATTGCGCGGTGAACTAAACGATGAGGGATGTGTTTATTGTGGGGCACTACCTACATAGTTAGGGCATTCAACTTGCAACAAAACATAGCAATTACAAGGTACCTGTACAACCGAGTTAATCTGACTATGTGGAGATTGGGAAAATATGTGAGGAATGGCATCGTCGGATCAAGGGTGAGCCAATCATACCACCATTGCAAATCACCATTTAATTCAAAGTAGATTGTGACTGCCAGCATGGGGTTATGACATGGTTTAGATATTGATTAGAAAATGCAATTGTGGCATTGAATAGAGGTTCACATCAAAAAACGAGGAATCCCACAACTAAGTGAAGATATTTTCTGTGAGGTGAAAGTATCTGATTTGAGGAATCAATTTCGTGTTGGACCATAATTATTCAAGGCCAAGGCTTCTGTTTGGAAGCAAGACAAATAAAGAGAGGCCGAGGACTACCTTCTTCCACCAAGTGGTATCAAATCGAGCGACCTACATTTCATCAACTATGTAGGCATAATATTCCTTCTAGTGGATCAAAGGTTTTCAAAAACCAATTTGCCATAATTCTCCCAATAATTAGAGAGTGATTTCTAGATGCATTAGTTGTGAATTTATGAGGCCAAGTTCATTTGTGTATTGTCAATGATTATGGGGGTTGATCCACTATCTGGAAGAGTCGAGAGGCATCATGATAGGAGAAGGAGTATTTCAAGTAGACCACATGCTACCATTGTGAGACTAGGTTGTTGATCTTGTGTTGTGGAGCAGAGTCAATGGGTTAAGCACGTCATTGTTACATAGGAAAATGACCTCCTCATCAGCTCAAAGGAGAAAGACACATTGGTTGAAGACCAAACCAAAATCATAGGCCTATTTTCTAGGGTAACACACTCCAAAAATAGATAAGAAGAGTTATAATGCTCTCCATCTATCAGCCAAGGGCATTAGTCCCCATGTTAACACTCTGTTTTTCCTAAAGGGTAGCGTTAATGAATATTTGTGAGATTCTAGAGGTCAAAGTACGAGTTGATTGACTAACACTCTGCTTTTCACTCAAATGTCAGCTTGAAAAGCAAGAAACATCTACTTTCGACCTAACTAAGGACATTGTTATTCCTAACGAAGTCTCGTGGAAAGGTAAAGAGCAATAAAGCGACAAAACTTCTTAGCTATTTGCCTAAATGGAACTCATGAAAGAATTGGAAAGGATGAGCCTCTCATCATTTATATATTAGAGACTTGGTCATTGTGTAGGAGGTCGAATGGTTGTCAATTATTTTTAAGAAATTTAGTATTGTTATGCTACCAAGAAGCTGAGAGAGAGAGAGAGAGAGAAAAAGGAGCTAAAGGGCTAGAGGAGGCGTGATCCAGCCAAGATGGTTGTTATAATTCTTCTTTTGTCTAATAATATAGATATGTTTCTATGTTGTCTACTTGATGGTGTCGATGTCGTGCTTCTTTACATGTTGATTCGATTCTATAATTAATAAGTAGCTTAGATGCATGCTAGCTTATATCTTCATTAATATTAATGTTTTGATTATAAAAATTTATATGTTGTAGGGTTACACTTTGTCTTGTCTATGTGTAGGTTTTGATCTAGGAACTAGTAGAGAGGTCTTCAACTTTGCTACATTGAGTTCTCCAGCGGGGCTACACCAAGGATTGAGGTAATCCTTCCTCCTTTACTTTATATATCATGCATTAAGATGAATATATGTATGCTTCTTTGTGATAGTTTCAACTAATGTGAAACAACTTGCGTTGGATCCTGGGATGATCCAGGAGGGTATTTCATCCACAACCACCTGTGAATTAATCATTATAGCAGAATTGGCGACTCCACTGGGGACAATACATAGGAATAAATCTTTCCTAAAGGATCTAATTTCCATAAGACCTGTTGGGTTGGAAAGAGGACTCAGATGTCTACCGTAGGACGAAATTTCAAAACTTGAATATCTGGGATTACAAAGTTACAGTCATCTGAAGATCGAGCTCGTAAAATCAATAAAAAGAGATATGAGAAATTTTGATGTCATGGATCCAGTAACTTGTATACTACAGATGGAGCAATATTTTGATCTACATGTTGTGCAACTGTTACAAAAGGTACATATTGCATATTTATATTTAGAACTAAATCAATTTGTATGGTATAGAGGGCTTTGTTCTCATAAACCACTTGTCACCTTGTCAATTTTCATGGATGAAATGATAGCACATTATAAGGATACAAAGAGAAACACCTTATTTAGCCAATTGATAAATCTCAAACAAAAGGGCTCAATGGCAAGCACATTGAGGAATTCCAAAAATTGAATATAATGGTAAATGATATTCTAGAGAAGCAGAGGGTTGATGTCTTCATAGGGACATTAAAGGATAACATTCAACATGATGTTCATCTTTGGGAACCTAATTCATTAGAGAAGGCATTTAGGTTGGCAAGAAAAGATGAAAGTCAAATTATGGAAACAAGGAATCTTATCACTCACAACTATAAATATGGAAGTGTTTTTTCTCCTAGCCTTTCACAACCTACAAGGTTGACACCACAACAATTGGAAGAAAAAAGAGAAAAGGGGTTTTGTTATAGTTGTTATAGAAAATACACTAAAGGCCATAAGTGTGCTAAGAAGAAATTATTTTACAGAGATTATGAATAGGAGGAAGAAAAGGATAAAGAAACATAAAAAGAAGAGGATATAAATTAGGAACCAACCTGAGAGAAAGAAGAAATGAGTTTGACCATATCTTGTAGTGCATTGGTAGGAATTGCCACTCCTCAAACTCTCAAGATAGATGGACAAACAGAGATAGTGAAAAAATGTTTGGGAATAGATCTTCATTTCTTTGTATTTGATAAACAAACACAATGGGTCAAGTGGTTACCTCTTGTTGAATGGTGGTATAACGCTTTAGCAAAAATGACCCCATTTATGGAACTTTATGGATATCATACACCATCCATCACATCATCTTTAAGAGAAAATTCTAAGGTTCAAGCAATGGAAGATCACATCAAGCATCAATAACAAGTTCTTCAACTCTTAAAGGATACCCTCAATTTGGCGTAGAATCAAATTAAACAATAGGCATATCAACATCGCAGCGTAATAATTTTTGATGTAGGGGACTGGGTATTTTTACGACTACAACCGTAAAAACAAATATCCCTCAAGCAAGCTAAGAAGGGTAATAAATTATCACAAGTGCACTATGGTCCTTACAAGGCGTTGCAAAAGATTGGTACTATGGCATACAAATTGGAGCTTCATGCATCTTCCCAAGTTCACCCAGTTCTCCATGTTTCATGCTTAAAGAAGGTTATAGATGATAAGCTCCTAGTTCAAACAATATTGTTGGAACTTGACAAGGAAGGAAAAATCATAGTGTAACCTGAAGAATTCACGAAAACAAGAACTTGACAGCTACAAAATAGATAAATTTCGAGTATCTCATCAAGTGAAAGAACATACCTGCTGAAGATTTCACATTAGAGGATGAAAAATTTATACAAAAGCATCCAGAACTACTCAAGCGTTAAGGACAACACTTTTTGAAGGAGAGGGGAATGTAGGTCCCTATACTACTAGTGTAACCCTTATCGTTATTAGTGCAACCCCCTTATTGTATTGGTGTGCCCTTGTAATCCCCATATTGTTATTATTATGCCCCATAGAAGCCCACTATTGTTACTTTTGTTCCCTTACAATATTATTTTTATGTCAGCTATGATTATACTGTGACCCCTTAGACTCCTATATATATAAAGGAGGTATTTTCATTTGTATCATCCAAGAATTGTTCATTTGTATAATGTAAACGAGGTTTCCCCCTCGAAGAGGCTTATTTTGAAGTCGTTGATCTATCTCTTCTTCTATTTTGTGAGCTGGTTTCATAACACTCTCTTTCTTTCCATACCTCCCTATTCTTCTTGGTTCCCACTTTGAACACTCATGATGCTTCACAACCTCCTCTGCTATACATAGCCTTTGATTAGACCATGAATGACTATTTTTACAACCTTTTCTTTTGTAACATACCCTAGCTGTGAAAACCGGTGAGTTATAACACCCCCTGGGCTTGTGCACAGAATGCTAGTCCCATCATTAAAGCATTGTACCTTCTTCTGAGGAGCATTAGCTAGCCAGTATCTTGATAATCAACCTATTATGTGAATTCCTGAGTTAGGAAGTTGCTTATAGTCCGTTTAAGGGATTTACAACTGTGCACTCTATTCGGTTGTCTGTTTTTCTGATCATTTTTCTTTTTAGGAAAATAGCTTAAGTGAATTTGTTTTTGAGGAAAAGAAAATGAAAAAAGTTCTTAAAAAAAATAATTCTTGTTTTAGTGGTTTGATTCTGCATATGTATATTGGGTTAGTTGTTAGAGATAATTACATGTATGTATGTTGCGCACGTGTTTACTGCATTGGATGCATGGTACTGAATTGATGTATTGATAACTCTCTCCTTGTAAAAATAACCTATTCATCGAATTGAAATTGAAAAACATATTTTCTGCATAGTTTAGTTCAAAGTCTCATAAAACTCCATATGTCAACACCTCTTCTGAATACATTAATAAAGTACCTTTGAAATCAATCTCGTAATAAAAACAATCAACAACTCTTTTTGAGCATATGCACATATTAAAGTAGGCTAGGATCTTGGGCTAGCAAGAGGTGAGTAAACTTCCCAAGATCACAAAAATAAGACTAATGCCATTAAAGAGAGTAAAATATTATTTCAATCATATCATTTGGGACCGCTCCCCTTGAAAAGGAGTTAAATACAAGACAACATTGGAATGTGACAAAAGGTAGCCAGCCTTTGATTACATCTTCATTGGGTATTATGTGTATCGAGGATCCTGTCAGGATATCAGCGCTGAGTCCGGGAATGAGGTACCTTGCTCACACAGTGTACTATCTATAACCATGCCTCCCCCTCATGGTGTCTGTGATTTGAGGTAACCTTAGTGGTCAGACATTTTAAGAGGTGTCTGGGGCGAGCTTCCCTGACACCTAAATAGACAAACCTACTCTATCTTTGGTTTTTGGTAGGGTTCTCATCTTCTTAAGAGTACTTGGCCCCTTAATCTAAGGTTCAGGTGAAGCTCAAGAGTAATCGTAACTGTACATTTGACCAGCTCTCTCTTTTAGCCAATGTGATACTGGGTTTCATCTCTAGAAAATGGTGGTTATCAGGCAAAGACATACCCCCGGACTACCTGTTTATTTATTTTTAGAGTATTTTTTATTTTTAGGTGCTTGTTTGTTATCACTGAGACTATAATAGAATATCACTTTAAAATTTTCTTATAAAATATATCAGTCACTATGGCTACATATGCCTCTTATCGTCAATCTAGGTGATAACAAGGTCTTCCTTCACTGGCTCTAGAGGATCAACTGAGCCTTGATGACCCAGATTCTCCCTCTTCAAGAAATTAGTCTCGAGTATCTAACACTGAATCACATAACACTTCCCAGGACACTATACTGCAAGAGGAAATTTTTAGTGAAGCCTGCAAGAGGAAATTTTTAGCAAAGGATTTGTACCTCCTTATAATCCTCCCCTCGTTGATCCTCGCGGTCCAGTGTTTATTCAGGTAGCACCTGTACCTATCATGTCTTCAATAGTACCAGCATCCAACATTCCCCCGATGACTAATGGATCATGGTCCTTTTGTTGATAACTTTGGTCCACCATCACTCTCCCCACCAATAATGAGTAACACACAACTAATTGGTTACCTTGCTATCAAAACCATGCCAAGTCTGAGCAGCCTAGTTACACCTATTATGAGTGGAACCCAATATATACCAGTTTCTTTCCCTTGTATGTCTATTGCTCGACCTTCAGCTATCACTCCTAATACCGTGGTTATCACGACTACCTTCAGTAATCGTTTTGGTTGGAAACCTTTGCTTAGTTCAAACACCCAAGCTCAGATGCTTGGAGGAAATGTTCCCAACATGTACATACATTCAGGGGCATCACTATTTCCCCTCCACCTATAGGACAACCTGGACCATCATTAATCAACTTACCTACTCCATATGGACACTATTATAGTGTCAATCATGTATTTATGACAAATTATATGGCTAGAAAAATCCCTCAACTAGATCCTTCTTCTTCTATCTAGAAACTCCCTCCTCAACCTCAATTGATTCAAGGGGGCACTTTTTATCTTGGGGGGAAATCAATCTTTTTCCTCCCAGCCTAATATCCCTTATGGACTGCCACCATATATGATTGTTCCACCACAAAAAAGATGATGCTATCATATAAATCCTATGTATCCTATTAGAAACAACACGATGGGAGGACCCCTAGGGTCCTTTAAATCATTCTTCATCACCCTGGTCAAACTTGAGGCACCAAATACTTTTCCCTTTTTCGCAACACTTCATATCCTCGATCTGACCCCATCTACCATAACTTGCATTGGCCCCCAATCCTACACAAAATACTTGCTGACATCCCCAAGTTTGAAGGGAAACAAGGGGATGATATGGGTACAAATGTCACCACCTACCATCTATGGTGCGTATCGAACTCCATGGTGGATGAAAGTATCCGGATCTAGCTCTTCCCCCGTACATTTCATGGAAATGCCTCCAAGTGGTACATTGAGTTACCACGTGCATTGACTAATACCTTTGGCTCCTTGGAAATGGAATTTTTAAAGCACCTTCGACTTCCCATCCTCTATGAAACCAGAATAGAACTTCTTACTATGTTGCACCAAGACACCTCCATCCACATCTCTGATCACATTCATGAACAAAGACGTAGGTAGAGGCTAGTGAAGGCCCCCATTCTAGATTACCTATTAGCATAGTGGTTCTTCAAATATTTGCAACCCCAAATTTCCAAGGATGTTGCCTTAGGTGGTGCATCCACAAAAGACCAATCCATTCACTCTGCCCAACACTTAGATCTGATTTATTCACAATCTGGCACACTATATGACATAATCCCCAATGGCCCCCAAAACTTCCAATGTTCCCACTGCTCAGCAACCTGGTGCATACATTGACGGTCTTGTTGACGCTAACTCCAAGGATGCTATAAAAAAACTTAGCAGACACATTGCCCGGTTGTCTGTTGATACCGCTACTTCTACCCAATCGACTGCTCTTCCAACCACTCGATCAACTATGTGTAGTCTACACAACAACCCAGTGACAAGAACAAGAAGAATAAGAAAACTATCTCTCCTTCTTTAGAGTTGCCCACTATGCAAGCCAATCCCAAAAAGAAAGTTTCTTCCAAATTTGATAGTGGAAAGGAACAAGCTGTCAAGTTCCCTTGCAAAATCCCTACAGAGGACCACATGACATGCAAATGTCCACGTCTCCAAGAATGCAAGGATATTCTTGCTTAAAAGGACACTCGTTGGAGCTGTGTAGTCTTAGACAACCCTTTTCCTACTCAGTAGCAACAAAATCTTATTTTGAACCCACCGCAACCCCTACAAGGGGGTAACAACAGTTCAAACCATCCTTCCTCTGGTGAAGGATCATTCACGATTTACACCTTTAAAACAGTTGATCTTAAAACACGAGCCAAATCATATGGAACTCCAGTTGCTAACATTGCAAACGTTGCCTTGATTTCAAATCCACCTCTGCCTAATTATCTTCGTATTAAAAGGCTTGTTGTTGATCTTGTGATTCACCCACCTAAAGGGTCACTTCACTGCATGACACAGAATACCTCTGCACATGCTGCCTCGAACTACAATATTGTAGAAGATTTTACGCAAGTACCACCAGTCGTGTCTACACTCGAAGTATTGCAAACTTGTCCAATACAACAAAAATATTTTCTTTTGACCATTGGTGTAGTTGACCTCAGGATTCCATGCTAGAAATTTTCGACATGGAGAAATGTAAGCCTTGCCTTTCCCACCAACTTGCATTTCAGGTGCAGTTAATTTCGAAAGGTAGATCTATCCACAAAATGGTCATTGATGAAGGTGCTTCGACCTCTGTCATGTCTAATAACACTTCTCAACGCAACAATCACATACGAAACCACTCTGTGATCGCATCTCCTTTCTACCAGATCTCACAATGACTTCAACACTACTTCTTTATAATTTGATGGCTCCTCCTCAACAATATGATAATCGGTTATTGTCTCATCAACAAGCTCCAATGTGATCTAGGTACGAAAGTTTGTCGACGTCGTTTACCTGATTACAATTCCCCTCTACATTAGTTGCACCTGAATCTTGAATTCAATCTTTAGACTCACACCTCTTCTCTTTAATCACATCGCGTACTACAATCTCTGAGGTACAATATGGTTCTTCCTTCAAGCATGTAAATCTAAATTACACAAACTCTATATGCAACTCTTCCCATTAAACCATGATATTTCCATGTTTTAAAATGGTCTTCACATGCCCAAATTTACAGGAGCCATGTTGAGAATGGCTCTAAAACTTTCTTGTTCGTTAAACGATCCGACTAGATGAACACCATCATTTTTCTTGCCCTTCAAACATTCATTACACTATGCAGGCACAAACTGTTGCGAGTTTCACACGAGCAACTTACAATGTTTCTTCGCTCCTCCTTGAGCCTCTACCAATCTTCACACAAACTAATAAACAATATTGAGCTGGTCTATGTTTAAAGTCTAGTGTTTACGGTTCCACATTCCATGAGTTGGTCTATACAATGTTCTCTGTATCGACTTGAAGTTCCACATGTACACACCACATGAATCTTGTCTTCGTGTTTTACCATAGTTGCAGTGACTCGGCTTCAAGGCTTACTAATAGTTTTCAGGCTCACATTGAAGGTTTTGAATTTAGCCTCCCTCCTAGCAATATTTCTCACACTATTCTTAGGCCAATACAAGTGTGTATCTCATATGCAACTCTCATACCAATTGAAGAAAACTAATAAAAACAAACAAATAATTCATGAGACATAAACATGGCAGAAAAATATTTTATACCTGCATGTATTTCACAAAGAATGATGATACAATATAAATACATCAAGCTATGTCTCGAGATAGTTAGTCTATCTTGGACATGAAATCTCTTGGTTGAGTGAATATCTCAACCACACACTAATCTAGGAAGCTAACTAGTTGGAGAGAATCTCTCAACCAACTAGACCTCAACAAACTCCTAAGTATTAGGAATAGACTCATTCTAGAATTGATGAGCACATCAAAGAAAAGCAGGTATTATATTTTCCAATTTTCATAAATTTTTTATTTCGGACTTATTGATTTTGAGTATGAAGCTGACACCAGAAACATCAACTTACCGGTTTTTTTTTGTGTGTGTTTAAGTGGCCACGTTATATGATTAACTTTTGAATACATTCATTATCTAGTGTGTCTCCGTAGATAATTGGTGAATACAATGGAGAGCCATATATTCAATAGATGGAGTTATGTCCATACAGTGGTTCAATTATTTGCTACTTTTCTTGCGAAATCCCTAACAAGTTGAGTATGCCAATATTGTCAATTCTACAAGTATGCTAATGATGGTCAGAAGCAATTTTATCTTAAATGGTTCAAGTGATAAGCTCAAAGTTGTGGTGAGGGCCATGTGAACAACACCTTGGTGTGACTTAGTTTCTGAAACTTCGAGTTAAAATCTTATATCTTATTTTAGTTAATAAATATTAATAATAATAAAAAATCTCCCCGACCACTCTCTTAAAAATCATTATCTTATTTCTTTCCTCATCAATTTCTATATGTTTTCTAACATTTTAGCTTTATATTGTATATCATAAGTGATGATTAAAAAAAAGTTAAATTTGGTTTTATCATAGAGGAATTAACAGTGAAAACATCTCCACCAATAAATAGTCATTGAGATGTGTTATGTCCACATTAAAACCTTTATGTATAAGAATTGCTCCATATAATATGGTTTCTTTGGAATACATATGAATAAAATGAGTGCCCTATAAAAATACAAATATATAAATCCTTAATAAAAATACAAATATTTTCGCATAAAATCACGTCTGACCTAACAAATGAAATAAGTAAAACATATTCACAAAATTATTTAATATATTATTGTAGTTTGAGATTTTTTTAAATGAATAATATAATAAGGTTAACTAAAAGAGTTCAAAACAATATAGGCGAGTGTCTTAAACCTTCATTTTAACCGTCTTGTGTACTAATGATATGAAAAACAGTGGTCGATTTGCTTGATTTGCTCTTACAAGGCCGAAAATGATTTTTTTTTTTATTTTGTTGATATAATGCTAATTTTATATATATATTATATTAAAAGCGATTAAATATATATATGAATTACTAATTGGTTAACATTATTTATATTTATAATTAATTGATTGTCATTATCATTTTCAAGATAATCAAGAAGTATATACATAATAAGAAATTTATGATTTCGAGGCTTTTGAACAGACATCAATCTTCTACCTAAAAGTAGTTCAGCTTTTTAACCCTATTACAACATGTCTTAACCCTATTACAACATGTCTTTGGGTTTTTGGTAAGTGTAAGATCACCACCATGCTCCTAACCATGGCGTTCATTGCAATATATCTACATAAAAGCCTCCATCATCTAAGATATGATAAAATGGCTTAATTATATGTTGAAAAATAATCGTTTATTTAATTATTTTTCTAAAAGTTTTGAAAAATAATTATTTATTTAGTAATTATATAAACTTAAAATATTTTATATACCTAATTTATTAATATTTATATTATGGTTAAAAACAAATTTATATTTTATTATAATAATTGTGAAAATAATTTGTAATTTAAAATCATTTAAATTTTTTTTGAATATAAATTTAGTCTAAAAATTTTATGATATAAAAATAAAAACATGCAAATCACTATTTAATTATTACATGGTATAACCAAATCTCTTTCAATCGCAACATTTTATATATAAACAAGTTTTCTTAACCACAATGTTTTATATCACTTCCAAAATTTTAACAATTGTGATATGCAAGTGTTTGCTAATCATTACGCGTCTTTTATTGAGAGAATTATTCATAACAAAAGTTATTGTGTGTAAACTATATTTTTATAATGTAATTATATATTTATATATGCATATTAACATGTAGAACATGTATAGACTTAATTGATAGATATGTTGTTTTTCCTCTTAAAAAGTCACAGTAAAACTCATAAAGGATTAAAATATGTATGTATATTGTGGTAATGATTCCAACTTTATCTTGAAAAACTTTTGACCTAAATTGCATTTTACTTTTTTACTATATAAATATTAAACAATAAAAGTATCTCAATATATAAAAATACATATTAAAATATTAAATCTAGTTTATTATGTAATCAAATACTCTCCCATATTATTTTTATAAAAATATTATCTGTGGAAGTTTATGTTATTCAATGAGTTAAACACATTGCAAATCAATAGTTAAATTTTATTAGGAGATAAAGAAATATTAGAAAATGTTGATAAATGTAAAACTTAATCACTTAATACCCATCCTAATAAACCCATAAAAATGTGACATATAAAGGTGTAACTTGAATTAATCATTTAACCAATTAAAATAAAGACCAATTAATACAACAATTAAAACTTGAATCCATAATTTAAAGAATGTAAACATTATTTGAAATCATAATATTTATTTTAATTATGATTGACAAATTTAATAAAAAAAATTGAATTAAAAAATTAATAAAATTGGAATTGTAGTTTTTTCTTTTTAATTTTAGTTTAATATCAAAATTCCTTATAAAAACTGAATAAATTTTCAAATAATATTTTTGAATTTTTAAATTGATTAATTTGTAATTTAATAAAAAAAATATTTTTAAATAAATACATAAAAATTATATTTTATCTATGTCTTTTCCCTCGTCAATTTTTATAAGACATATATAATTTTTCCCTTTTAAGAAGACCTTACGTACGATAAAATGCTTACTACATTTAAAAAAAAAATAATAAAAGCAAAAAGTTAAATAATATATTCCTATAATTCATTTTATAATTTTATTTTACAATTTTATGATAATTGAAAACCATGCCATGTCACAATAATTATGATACATAGAAAAAAAGTGATTAAAAAAATCATCATTGTGGATAAAACTTCTTTTAACGTTGGTAAATTAAAAAAACATATTAGGGCACTATGATGGCATCAGTTTTATTCCACCGCATTGAAGATACACTCATCAATTCGGACCATGCTAACCAATCATAGAGGATGCCTTGGCGGCAGCAATCTCCTCGATAAATTCTTCAATATTTTTGTCTGAAGACCCGCCTTCCGCCATTGCCTCCCTCGCTAATGTCTTCCACCGTAGAGCGTTCTTCTTCATCTCAACGCCTCTCTCAGTTTCCATGACCATCCTAATACATTTCTCCACTTCCGCTTTCTCTACCAGTCCGTCTGCTGATCGTTTACTCAATCTCAATCCCGTCTTCCATTTCTCTTCAATGTATAGAGCATTAAGCATCTGATCGCTCCATTGAGGCACCGCCAACATGGGAACTCCAGAGCTGAGTCCTTCCAGAGTCGAGTTCCATCCACAGTGCGTCATAAATGCACCGACAGACACATGAGAAAGAACTTCCAGCTGTGGACACCATGGAACGATGAGTCCCTGATCGGAGGTTTCTTCCAGAAAACCCTCCGGCAAATTTTCGTCATTGTGAATCTCCTCTTTGGAACTGGATGGTCGAATTACCCATATGAAGGGATATCCACTGGCCTTCAACCCAAGAGCTATTTCATGAGTTTGTTCTTTTGAAAGAACCGCAAGGCTTCCAAAAGAAACGTACACAACTCTTGAGGGCTCCTTCCTATTCAGCCAGTCCGTGCAGTTTATGGTTTTCCACAAATTTGCACCCGAGTCTGTTTCCCCAGGATTCCGACCCTCCAAGAAAGCAGAGGGTATGGCAGGACCGACGGTGCGAAACGGACGTACTGATTTTATTGAGTTGTTTTCTTCTGATTCCATTTCGTGAAACGAATTCCCCAGTACCCATGTCACCTCTGGGAGAACCTTAAATTGTTCCACGCCTAATCGCAAGGTAGCCCGAAAGGGATTGGCAGGTAGCAGAAAGGATGGCAGATCAGAGTGACTCAGCGGTGGAAGTCCCTCTATTTCTATCACCTCAGTAGTCTTCAGCATTTCGTGCCATTCGGCCGCTGAAGAAAAGAAAGAAGATCAAGATAGAATTAGTACTGAAAGCCGGGCATCCTTATTCCCTTTGCCCGATTGAGAAACTATTACGGATTTTTATAAGCAATCAGTTTAAAATTCCAAAATATTTTTAAAATTTGAATCGAAGCTTTTGTCATCCATAACAATTATTAAGACTCCTCAATTTATCTTGAGAATAAACTATACTAATTGGTTCGGAACTATAGACAAAAATTTTCCTACATATAATTTCCATCAAAAATCTTTTTAATAAATCTATAATTCTAAAATATTGCTAAACTCTATAATCAAAATAAATTGATAATTAAAAATTAAATAAACGTTTTTTTGGTAGTATAAACCTACCCAATTTTATGAAAAAATGGTAATAAACCAAATATGCGGCACACGACTGTGTCCAGAAGAAAGCCGAAGGAATACTAAACTTTTTTGAAACCTTGGGAACCCAAGCAAGAAAAGAGTCATAAACGATGCAAGAAATCTGATTCCCTTGAGCATTGAGCCTCTCTACCAGATTTCCTAACGTCACTTCTCCTATCTTCGACAACATATCTGACACTATCTCTACGTTGTTCCGGTCGACATCCGCTGCAAGTCCGTCTGAGATCGTCTCAAACCGAACTTCCTCACGTTTCTCTGAGGCTCCCGATACTGCGCCTTGTGCCTCTAACATGCTCTTACGGCTTGCCTCGGTTATCACAAATGTGACCTCCAGATTTTTGGAGGCAAGCCTCTTGGCAAACTGCAGCATTGGATTCATATGACCCTGTGCCGGGTAGGGCACCACAAGGACGCGAAGTTGGCTGTAGTCGAACACCAGTGAAGATCCCATTCCTTTACACTCTAAAAATTGCTACAAAAAGTGTCCAAATTCTGAAGCTCCAGACACCTCTCACTATGCTAATTTCACTCACCTCTCTTACTGCTCTTATTTGTCTACAATTTTCATCATTTTGAAAATATATAAAATATTCTATATTTGTTCTCTGGAGGATTTTCTATTTTGTCAACAACCATTCTCTAGTTGGAGACAAAATTGGAACAAATAACACATACATCTGATTTCACACATACATTTGATTTGAGTGGATGGATAATAATAGAGTTGACTTTTTTGTCCTTTGGAGAAAATGAGGTGAAATTTTGATTTGTGTTATTTAAACTGGTTTTTTATTATATATATATTCAGCTCCTTGAAAAACCAACATTATTATCTTGCAAAAATTACCCATCAATATTATAATTTCAATAAATTTTTACCAAATTTCCAAAAAATAATAATAATTTAATTTTAATAATTCCATTTATTTTATTTCAAATCACTATATTTGATTATTATTTTTAAAAATTTTGCTGAATTAAAAATAAAATAAAATACATTTATCCCATAGAATAACATTATAATTTTGTCCAGCTAGTGAACGACCAACAATATTACAGAAGCGGTTACGTAATCGCACTGCGGGAGAGTCCCCATACTAAAGCGACAAGCAGAATCTGATTGCAGTGCACCTTCCATTTTTTGTCTACGTTTTCCTCTTGTCACAACTGTGCAATGTTACTCTTTTGGTTCGTACTCACTTAACCACGGTTAAGTCTTGTTCTCAACGTCAAACCTCGGATGGCGCGTTGAGTTAAGGTAGACAACGAACCACAGTTCGTCAATATTCCGGTTCGCTTTGTTTTAGATTTTACGCAGGTTGGTGGCGGGATATCACGATCTACCAAATTTTCCGAGATCAGCAACGTTGTACACATCGTTAGATTACCGGCAAATTTTTCTGTGTCGTCTGCCGCGGACCGACGCCAACGTCGTTTTCTTTTTCTTGAATCCAGAAAATTTGTCGGAATACAAAGTTGCTGCCGAAATATCCGGCTTCCAATAATGGCGAGCTTTCCGCCGGAAACGTACGCCAGAGATATTTTTTCGACATTAAAAAAATCTGATCTGGTGATTGCCGTGAGTATATTATTACTATTTAATTAATAAACTGGGATAATTTTTTTTTAAATTACTTTAAAATAAGGAAAATGTTAAAAATGAGGTTAAATTAATAGGATGCCTACTAATTAAGGTTGTAGTCTAACGAGGTGGAGGAGTTGCTTGGAAAGTTATGGAAATTTTGATTATATTTAGAGAAACTCTCGCAAAGATTTTTGTAAATTCAAGTTATAATTGCTAAATTTCAAAATTTTAGGTGTTTTAGAGGTTTTTGATGGTGCTAAATCTATTTCCACCATCAAAAACACGATTCAAATATTGTCTCTCTAAGATTTTTTGAAATTCTGGCTAATTTTGACCATCGATCAATTCCTCGCCTCCCATTTTTCACTAACTTTTTTTTACCTCTGTGTAAAATATCATATTTACATAATTTATAATGCAATTTATCTTCGAAATCAACACCATTTAAACTAAGAGTATGGGTATGTTTATATTAATAATTATTATTATTTATAACATCGTCACTCATCCCTTTCTTCATTAATGCTTCTTTCACTGGAATTAATATATAGCTTCATTGTTAAGTTTATGAAGTCAGAGAACATTGTGATAGATTGTCCCCATCATTGTACTGGATGCATCAAAGATGTTTCAAATATGATTAGACAATATTTATCGATTAAGCAAAGTCTTTTGGTAGAAATCGCATAAGAGAAAATTTTGGCCTAAGCGTTTGAAACCAACAAGTGTGGTTTATCATCATGCCCTGATGATGAGCCACACTTGTTGGTCAATACTACCCATCACTACACTGGATGCCTCAAAGATGTCTCAAATATGATTAGACAATATTTATCAATTAAGCAAAGTCTTTCGGTAGAAATCACATAAGAGAAAATTTTGGCCTACGTGTTTCATACCAAGAAGTGTAGTTCATCATCATGTCTTGATGATGAGCCACACTTGTTGGTCTAAACACGTAGGCCAAAATTTTCTCTTATGTGATTTCTACTGAAAGACTTTGCTTAATATTTATCGAATCATTTATTTCAAAAGACTTTGCTTAATATTTATCAAATACGTCAAATATGATTAGATAATATTGTCTTATTGAGGATTAGTGTGTAACATTAATATTCAACCACAAGTTACTAGGTATGGGTCTATAAAATGTTTAAAATTACAACAAATAGCATTATTAATAAATCTTAATTAAAAAAAAATTTCAATAGATAAAAAATAAATTATAAAATTTTACTTTAAGA
>APFE031284936.1:326322-360846 GCA_000404065.3 Pinus taeda
TTTATTTTTATATTTGATTTTAATTAAATTGTAAAAATTATTATTATATTATTAATTATATTTGTAATGAATTAAATGTCTTCCAGATCACACTTCCAATTAAAAAACACTCTTTGATTTGTGGTAAGGATTTCAAAATTATTTAATTTGGATTAAAAATGTGGTATGGTTTTTTCTGGTTGAATACTAAAAATATTTAATTTGTTTCCTTTATTTTGTGGGTCATGGACTATGTTTTTCTTTTACTATTAAATAATTATGAAAAGATAAAACCTAGGTAAATGATTTACAAATGATTGTAAACGATAAGGGTACCTTTACTTATGAGTGGAAATATGTTCCACTCACCAAGTGACAAATTATTTTGTTGGTAGTGTAAAATATTAGGTGAATACCATACTGGAGAGTTATACAAAAGCTCCATGCCTTTTCTGGTCCATTAGATGATGTAGAATTGTAAAAGTTTCTATCATGGGAATATAAGAACTATTCTTTGAATTGCTGCCACATCTTATCTGGCCACATCTTATATTGTAGGTGACAATAAGGTCTCATTTCTCATTGCTAAGAAAAGTCTGCATATGACACAACCTCTCTGGGTCCATTAGATGATGTAAAATTATGATAGACCTCTCTGGGTCCATTAGATGATGTAAAATTATGAAAGTTTCTATTGCTGGCAATATAAGAACTATCTTTTGAATAGCCACCAAATCTTATATTGTAGGTGACAAAAGATCTCATTTCTCATTCTTAAGAAAAATGTGAATATGACACCACCGCCTCTTTGATATGCATAAACAAACTATGAGACTTCTATCATCTCAATATTTAAAATATTATTTTAATTATGTATTACCAACTTAACTCAAACACACCAAACAACTTAAATATAATAAAACAATTATAATTTCAAATCAAAATGCAACTTTTCCAATTCAACCATTCCAATTTAACAATTTTATGGATCTTTTATGCTTTTCAAACAATTAAGAATATAATTTTGTCCCGTTACCAAATGACCAAAATGACCAACAAGATTACGGAAGCGCTTACGTAATCGCACTGTGGGAGAAGCAACCAGCAGACTGTCATTGCAGTGGACCAAACCTCCGGCCCGTGTAGTCCAGGAGGCAATAATGTTGAATCTATCAATGTCCAGCCATGTAGTTAGAAAATCAATAATGCTGAGCTAGTCCATCCACGGCACGCCATAAACGACAAAGAATGAAAAAGACCTACGAGACTTTATAAATAAACCCACGAGATTCCCCATGATATACCAGTGATTCGAACTTGGACATATTTTAAAAAGATCAGAAATGTTGATGCATCCTCCTCAATTGTACTGCATAGGAACCAGTCCCTAATGCTTCGAACTTGATGCAATAATACTGAAAAGTATGGATGTCGTTTACATTTTTATGTCTATTCGGCGTTTGGGTTTTGTAGGCCCTTGTATCAACGACTATCAGGCTATGGGGATAATTTGTTTTGGGTTTTGTAGGCCCTTGTATCAACGACTATCAGGCTATGGGGATAATTTGTTCTTATCAGTGGCAGAAACGTAGAGTTTTTAAATTACTTGCATAGGTTTAAGATAGACATGCAATATCATATTGGGAAGTAATGATTGGTTTATAGTCTGGTTTGATAAGAAGAACATGTTATTCAACGAGAATAAAAAAAAGGCAATGATATATGCAGTCACATGATCGTATTATCGCAACAGTGGCTGTCGATGGACTCGCCTGTATACTTTCCTGATCATTTTTTGGGTTGGCTGTTAGGTGTGATCTACTAGTTCTGCTAGATGGTATAATAATTTTGTGACTGTTAGGTATGATCTGGCCTGGAACTTTTTGGGATTTGAAACGCGAATGGGTGACAGGAGAAATTTCCTGATCATTTTTTGGGTTGGCTGTTAGGTGTCATCTACTAGTTCTGCTAGATGGTATAATATTTTTGTGACTGTTAGGTGTGATCCGGCCTGGAACTTTTTGGGATTTTAAACGCAATTGGGGTGAGAGGAGAATTTTCTTGGGTTGGCTGTTAGGTGTGATCTAGATGCGATAATAATTTTGGGACGGTTAGGTGTGATCTAGATGCGATAATAATTTTGGGACGGTTAGGTGTGATTCGGCCTGGAACTTCTTGGGATTTTAAAGGCAATTTGGTGAGAGGAGAAATTCTGAAAGGTCTGTAGTGAGAGGAGAAATTTTTTGGGTTGGCTGTTAGGTTTGATGTAGCTGTGATAATAATTTTGTGACTGTTAGGTGTGATTCGGCCTCGAACTTTTTGAGATTTTAAACGCAATTGGGTGAGAGGAGAAATTCTGAAAGGTCCGCAGCTATAGAGAAGAAATTTGAAATGATAATTTGACGTCGCAGTCAAAAATTCTAATTAGTTTACACTTGTATAAAGCTTAAGTTTGATAAGATGTGTAATGTAACAATTCCAGAGGAGAAATTCTGAAAGGTCCGCAGTGATAGAGAAGAAATTTGAAACAGTAATATGACGTCGCAGTAGAAAATTCTAATTGTTTTACAATTGTATGAAGGTTAAATTTGATAAGATGTGTAATGTAACAATTCCATATTTTTGACTTTTCTGTGGTACATTATTTGGTTGATTTACTGGAATGGTTAGTTTAATTTTGCAATTTATATCGTAAGGGTTTTTTTGTTATTTTTTTTAGAGTGTTGAAATGATTTATGGTTTACAATGTTGCACTGTCATCGTTTAAACAACTAAATTTAAAAGTTAAAGAATAAAAGATTTGGCCAAATCATTTGAAAAATGAAATTACTAAATTTAAAAATTCTTATTACAAATGGAAGAAATATTTATTTAGAATCAATATTATGCATATTTAATGAATGATTTTTTTTTTTAATTTTAATTTTATATATTTAAATTTTTAATTAATTAATTTTTAATATTAATATTAATTTTATTTGACTAATATTTAATATTTTTATATCAATTTTTTTTGATAAAGTAAAAGTGGAACTTTCCATTAGTCAAGAGAAAATATATTGTACAATAGTAACACCAGCGCTGTGAACCACTCACAATACAACTGGATTGACTCACCAAAACTACAACAAGATTGTCTTTAAAACAATTCGTCCACAAGAGAGTACACAGAACCTGCTCCGTCTATCTAACCATCCTCAGAGTGGTGCTCTTGATAACTGGCGCACATGAACCCTTGAGCTCTTGAAGTCAAAAGTCTTGCTTAACAACGAACCCATAAGCTCTTGATGTCAAAATCTCACTCATCAACAAACCCTTAAGCTCTTGATGTCAAGGGCCCACATAATCGAAGTCCTACAATGCATTCTCCTTAACCTTTGATTGTCTTCACAACCCGACAACCGTGCAACCCTGCCTTAAGAGATACTACGGTCAAAAAGTAATTTCGGGCCATCAACTTGCCCACTCTTCAATTTGTCTTACAGACCCGATGAGAAACTAAAACGTCGCTCTATATAAATTTCGGGTTCACTTGGGGATTAACCTTTCATCAGATTATCACCCCGAACACCATGTGATTCTTCCCTCTAAGAACTGGCAGTCAATAGCTCATTTCAGGCCATGAAATTGCCCACTCGATACTTTAACATATGGACCCAATGAGAAACAAAACCATCTCTCTATAATTTTTTCGGGTCAACTTGAGGAATAACCAATGATCATCTAATCACCCTGAACACCGTGCGATCCCATCCTTGGAGATCCAATGGTCCAGAGCTAGTTGTGGGTCAGTAACTTGCCCACGCAATAATTTATTTTTCGGAGCCGATGAGTATCATAAAACACCACACTAATGTTTTTCGGTTCCATTTGAAGATTTAATTCCCCTATGGTTTTCCGCCCGAAATCCAAAGGATGGTAGAGTTCAAGGCAATCTATGGTTGGCTGCTTGCCAACCAGCCTATTGTTTACCCCTTGTGCTTGGTCCATTTTCCACTGTTTCCATCAGTCCATGACTGCTGAATTTACATGTTCTGAGAATACTCCCTATCTATGGTCTCTTGTCTATGATAGTCCTCGCACAATGTCCTTGAGGGTGTCAATGCCCAAGTATATCTTCTATTACTTCTTGAACAGAGCACTCCTTCATTCGCCAAGCGATTCACTAATCCGTTGGCTATTTTGCGTACGTGAAAAAATTGGAGTGTTCTGAGGGCTCTCAGGTGGGATTGTATACGTTGATAGACCTACAATAACCGCGAGTGTTTTGACACTTTTTCTAGTGTTGTACCATTGCATATCTTCTTGACCGGCTTAATTATCAATTCAGAGTCTGCGTCTACAATAACATTGTGTAAATATGACTTAATCAAGATTTCTAGGCATTGCTCTAAGGCCACGACTTCCGCCATATTATTAGTGGCATTCCCCAAATGACTATGAAAGATGACTTATATGTATCCCTTCTCATCTCTTATGACTCTGCCATATCCATCCACTCTAGGGTTTCCTTTAGAGGCTCCATCTATATTGAATTTCAGAAGACCATGTGGAGGAGGTTGTCAGAATTCCTTACCCGCTATTGTGTAGCTTGCGCTCTTGCTTATGCCTTGGGGGATCGGCAACTAGAGACCCAATTGCAAAAGTATATGTGCATCCTAGTTTAGAGGAGGGTTTTCGGGCGGTTTCTTTAGATAGGTACTTATAGTTTCTTTGAGTTGTTTTATAATCTAAGTTATGATGCTTTGTGTTGAGCCAATTCTATTCTTGAAAATCCTGTTATTGTGTTCCTTCCAAACATCCAAGATCAAAAAACCTGGAATCAGAGTCCAGGCTTTGTTGACTATTTCATTTTCTAAGAAATATTTTCGCCAATTCTTTAAAGTGCCAGTAATGCTGGATGCATCCCTGTGAGTTTGCCTGAAGATTGAGGCTACCCAATTCCACAAGGTAGAGGTGAATGGGTAGAGGTTGAGTAGGTGACCCATCATTTCCTCTTGTAGACCACACATCTGGAATCTAGATGGACCAATTAAACCTATTTTCCGAAGATTTTCCCAAGTCAGAATATTTTTATGATGCACCAACCACACGAACAATTAATTTTCATCCAGTGCGAGTTCTACCATAGGTCCTTCCATATCTTATCAGGGTTTGGAAAGTCAAGCCCAATGGAAATTCTTTTGGCTTCTTTGAGGTTGAATTTGCCTTCATTGTTACTTCCCCATATTAGTTGGCCAGACAATGTAGATGTTAAAATCTTTCTTTGTTCCAAGATGACTGCAAGAGCTTCTGCTTGGGCCTTCAAAGGTGTTTCTTCACTGTATCCCAGGTTCTTCCATGTTCTCCATTTATCCTTGTATCTTGTTTGATCCTAGAAATCACTTACCCTGAGTAAACCTTTATTTTCAGTGTCATTCTTAAGATTGGGTAATTCTTCTCTACACAGGTTAGGTTCCTGCTGCCAGTTGTCCTCGCAAAACCATGCTAGGTTTCCATCTCTGATCTCCCAGAAACTCTGCTTCTGAACTATGGCTCTATTCTCCCAAGCACTATTCCAAATGTGGGAGCCCTTGATGTGCCCAGACATATGAATATGATCCCTTTCTTGCCAATTGTTTGCATACTTCTGTTTCTAGAGCTTGGCCCATGGGGCTGCCGACTCCTTTAGCCATCTCCACCAAAGTTTTGCTCCAAAGACTTTGCTAAGGGTTCAGGGTTATGAAGTCCTAGACCCCCATGGTTCTTAGGTTTACAGAGCTTAACCCAAACTACCAAAGTCCATTTCTTTTTTTCTTCCCCTTTGTCGCAAAGAAAATCTCTTTGAATATTCCTGATTAGTTGCAAAACTCCTTTAGGGGTAGGAAGAGCTAAAAACATGAAGGTGGGAATAGTTTACACGACAACTTTTGTAAGCACTAGCCATCCTGCTAAATTCAAAGGCTTGCTTGTCCATTTCCTGACTTTATCCTATAGTCTATTAGTCACTGGCTCCCCAACTTCCATGCTCAGAGGTTTATTAGTGAGAGGTTTTCCGAGATATTTGGATGGTAACTGATCTCTTTGAAAGACGAAAATTTTGGAGAGGTTTTTCTAAATAGAAATGTTAGTATTAAAAAAGAAAATTTTTGATTTGGTGAGGCTTACCTCTGTACCAGTGGCCATAGCAAAGTCATTCAGGATTTGTTTGAACGCTTTAGCTTCCTTGACCATGGGTGTACCCTGTAGCATAGTGTCATCCACAAATTGTTAATGAGTTAAGGCATCCCCATTCAGGGTGAGTTTGAGACCCTGGATTCTTCCTTCTATATTGGTGGATTTAATCGCTCTGCCTAATCCTTCCATCATGAGAACAAAGAGGAAGGGGGACAGTGGATCTCCTTTTCATAGGTCTCTCGAAGGCCTAAAGGTTCTGGATGGAGAGACATTAAGCAGGATTGAAAAATTAGCTGTAGTAACAAGGGCCATTACCCATCTTATCCAGTTGTGGTCAAAGTCGTACGCTATTAGTACTTCCTCGATGTATGACCAATGGAGCTTGTCATAAGCATTTTCTAGGTCAATCTATATGATCATCCCTGCTTGCTTATTTCTCTTAAGAGAATGAACCACCTTATGAGCTTGAATGATGTTGTTTAGAATTTTCCTTCCTTTCACATAACCAGTTTGCTCCTCAGACACAAGCGTTGGAAGTAGGGGCTTGAGTCTGTTTGCAATTACTTTGAAAATACTTTTGTACTCCACATTGCATAAAGCTACGGGTATGAATCTCTTCGGTGTCATAGATTTTTCCTCCTTTGGAATCAAAGCTATGAAAGAAGCATTGAGCACCCTCAAAATGGTTTTGGATCTTCTCGAGTCCTCCACAAATTCAAAGATATCTTGTTTGACTATTTCCCAGCATGCTTTGAAGAAGTTAACATTGAAACCATCTGGTCCTGGAGCTTTCCTATTTTGCATTTCTTTATGACTTCATTACTTCCTCTTCAGTTACTGGCCTGTTAAGATTGTAATTGTCTTCCCTGGTTACAAGCTTTGGAATGTACTATGTGAAGTTGTTGATAGATTGTGATTTGCCTATGAGAGGCTCCTCTGCTATGCTTTGGAAATGTTGTACCAAAGCACATTCCATTTCTTTGTGGGTGCTGAGCTCTTTCCCTTGAGTGTCTCTAAGTTTTGAAATCCTGTTATGTGACCTGTGATCCATGGTTAACTTGTGAAAAAACTTTATGTTACTGTCCCCTTCTTTAAACCATTGCACTCTCGATGTTTATCTCTAGATGATATCCTCTTATTGGCATCTATCTTCCCATTCCTGTTGAAGAGAGTCAACTTGCATTTTTCTTTCCTTCGTAAAGCCATCTGTGATAAGGATATGATTGATTCATTGTAGTTTCTATTCAACCTCTCTTTTAGCTTTGAAAATATTGCCAAACTCATTTGTGTTCCATTCTTTAAGCCCGAGTTTGATGTGTTTTAGTCTCTGTTGTAGAAGGAACATATCAGTGCCTTAAATGGGCGAATATTCCACCCACCATTTACCAATATTACTGATGAAGTCAGGGTGGGTGAGCCATAAATTTTCAAACCTAAAAGTCATGTTCCTCAAAGTGCCTATAAAAGAAGCTTCAAGTTGGATAGGCTAGTGATCTGAGCCTCCAAAAGGAAGGATTGATGTAGTCAAGTCAGGGCCAGTGGGAAGGAGGTCCTCTGAGATTATAAATCTATCTAGTTTAGAGGCAACTTGAGAAGCCACTCCCCTCTTATTGTTCCAAGTGAAAGTACCATTTATTTTCTCTGTGTCCACTAGCCTCATGTCATTTAGGAAGTTCTGGAAGGCAATAGAGTCTTTGCCTAGTGTTCTGGTCCCGAATTTTTTTTCTATAAGAGATCTGATCATATTAAAATCCTCTCCTAGAATCCAGGACGTAATAAGATGTCTCTCTCTCAACTCCTCCAGTGAGGTGAGAAGCTTGAGTTTGTCTTCAAGTTTTTGAGGACCATTGACATTTGTGATCATATATATTTCCTTATCACGCAAACGTTGGATCACCATTGAAAGGTAGTGCCTGGATGCTTCAGCATCTAGGATTCCAAGTTTCTGGGGATTCCAGAGTGTGATAATCCCTCCTGCCTTGTTGTCTGCTTTAACTTCTATATACTCATACTTAATGAGCCATTTGATATGTATCTCTCTGATTTTATCTCTTGAACATTTTATTTCTTGGATAAACACCATATTTGGTTTTTCTTTTATTCTATTGCTAGGATTTCTTTGTTTCCTTTTACTTCCCAGACCCCTAATGTTCTAGGTCATGAGCTTCATTATGAAAGATTTGTAAATGAGTAACTAGTAAGATCTTTCATCTTACCTGAGTTAATCATGAGTTTCCCACACCATGTTAGCAGCTCATTTTGTCTTTTCCTTCCTCTTTTCCTGCCTGGGTTCTTGGAAGAGTGTCTTGATGTTGCCTCCATCATTTTAACCCCTCTATTTTCTTGGTTGTCATGGTTTCTTTTGACTCCAAAACCCTTTGCTTGAGATCTCTAGAGGAAGGGTTGTTTAATCTGTCAAACTCCTCTTGTGGTAGAGAATCAACCCCTTTGGTGGTTCCCTACTCGAAGAACTTTTCTAGATCAAGATTCTCCCTCTCAAGAATCTCCTGTAGTTCGTGGTCCTCTGTTCCAACTTTACTTGGGGTAATCTCATGCTCCTTGCCAAGTTCCATAATTGTTGGCATATCTTCCTTTATTTTAGTGTTCTCAGGTACATCCTCCATGCTAGCATCTTTTTCCTTCTCTACAGGATAATCCTCCGATGCTTGGTTCATCACATTGTTCCCACCTTCTTCTTCTAAAATCTTGAAACTGTTATGACTTGGGTGTTTATCCTCACTAGTTTTCCTTTGGTACTTTTCCCCCTTTCCCTTTGCCTCCCATCCCGGTAAAGCCTTAGGGGTATTTTCCTGTGTTGGTTTTCATATTGTCCTCCAGTTTGTTTAAAGAGAAATCTCTGATAAGGTGCCCGTGCTCATGACATTTACGGCATCTGAATGGGACATGTTCATAGTCCACTACCTACACCCATTATTCATCATATACTTCTAGAATGATTTCATCTGGAAGTGCTCCTGATAGGTCCATTTCTACACATATGCGAGCAAAGGAGGTGTATTTTCCTCATAGAGTCACCTCTGATATTTTTTAAAAATGACCTAATTTATTGCCTGTGGCTTTTAAGGATTCAGGAAGCTAGTAATCTAATGGTAAGGAGTAGAGTCATATCCATACCAGTAATGATGTGAATGTTTCTTATTCCGGGACAAAATTCATCATGCATGGTCGCATGTAGAGGCCAGTCGCAACATAAAAGTATGGTCCTCCTTCGAACACTCTATCTTTGTCCTCTAAGTTTGTGAACACCATTGTGAAGAAACCCTTGGACCTAAGGTGGAGGGTTATTTCCCCCTTAGGTTTCCATTGGTTTCTTATCCAAACCTGGAAAGGCTTCTCCGTTGGCGATATCCCCATAAATTTACATATAACTGCGTATGCCGCCATGTGATCTCTATGCTCCTGTAGTGTTGTATTATTTAAAACAACCTAGGGTTTAATGGCTGACCTAGGTTTGCAGAGTCATGTCACACTCCTATGCTCAGCTCTTTGACTACTGCCTCCTATTCTCTTTTCTCCTCTAACTTCCTCATGATTCTTTTCCTGCTCATGAGAACTGATGTTTTCCTGCTTTTCTGTGTTGATCCTCTCCATTTCTTCCTCTTTTGGTTTTTTGAAGTGATTCAAACCTGCTTCCTTACTTTTGTTTGCCACTACATGCTGTAGGAGGGTATGGAATTCCCCCCTCGTCGCCACTCCATGGCTACCAACAATAATCCCCTGTTGGTCCAAACCCTTGTTCTGCGCTTTCCTCGCAGCGTCGTTCCCATCCCTCTGGTCCCCTATAACATTTATTTTTTATAATATTATTGACTTTATTTAATTAATTATTATAATATTATTATAAATAAATTTATATAAATATGTAATGACTAAATTTTAAGAGCTAATTTATAGCTAAATATTATTTTAATTAATTCAGTAACTAATTCTTAATGGCTAATTCCCAATAGCTAACTCTAGACCATGATGCATCTTTGCTATTTATTCTTTAGGAGTGATTGATTTATTCATTGTTGTCATGAGGATGAACTAGATTAGTTGGTTCGAGACATTCTCATTTGTCATATAAAGACTATTTGGAAAAAAATTGCAACACTTTTTTTCCTTTTTGTAACTTGGTGGCCTAGGCTAGGGCCAACCTACTTATTGGTTGGAAGAAGGCCGATGCACCCATCATGATATGTTTATCACCAAGATTGTACAAGGTTTTGGTCAAGCATGGATGTCCCTTACGAAGTTTAATTCCCCCATAGTGGCTCCCATTTGAACATGTGACTTGACTAAACCTAAAAGTTCTTATTTTTAAATTAAAGAGAAGTATATTGTGTAGCTATTGAAAATTATTTTCATATAAAAGATGCTTGAGAGTTTTCTATATATGCCATACAATAACAAATGTTTCCGTTTAGGATATAACAATTCAGTGAAGTCTTCAACAACATTTGCAAAGTCATTATCTTATCATAGAGTAGGCCATGTTTAAATAATTGATGATGTTAATATTATATTATTTTTAAGATTTGCATTGAAGCAGGCCATCACAAGTTTATAAGTGTTTGGTGGATCCTTGGAAATAATCAAATAGATGAATGGGAAGTTTAGAATGGAGATTTTATTATTATGTGATGTTTTTTATCAGATGTAGACAATAAATGAAGATTTATTTTGTTGTCTTTCGAACATATCTCTAGGGAGAAAACTATTGAAATAGATTCATCATCAAAAGAGGCCCTTACCATCATTGAGGGGTCCTGGTTAGTCTTGGATCTGATAGATGTTTTACTATAGTCTGAACACACATTATTTATTTATGATTGTTGAATTCGAAAGGCTATGGTGTTATCTTTTTAATCTTTTCAAGAGAACTTAAATCTGATGTTTATAGTTTAGATGTTAGAGTAATGTTCAAGTATATATCAGATATAGATATCATGATATCTAAATTTCCATTTTCTTAGTTATGGGTGTCATCAAGAAATTTCCTTTTGTCCTCATAGATGACCACGACAACTCTATAGATATTTGTGGTCAATGATGACCTCGATAACTCTATAGATATTTGTGGTAAATGATGTCATCTTGATCACGGTTAATCTTTAAAGTAACCTAATTTTGATTTCTATTTGTGGAACCATCATGGTAATGATCTTAATCATTCCTACACATTTTGAATATATTTCTATAATACAAGAAGATTGACCGAGTTGCCATCCTCAACATTAGAATTTTTTTTTAGTTTTGAGGATGTCCCTCATGACTTGGACATTATTTACTTTTACTTTGCATAAAAAAATTATTTTATTAAAATAAAATAAAATGAAAGTCTCCACAACTCCAAACTCCTTTTTGAGTTTCTACGAAACAAGCTCTTCAATCCCATGGGCAGATAAAGAATAATGGAAATTGGTTACAGAGTAACAATGGGCATTGCAACTTCCAAAAACATGTCCAAACGTGCTTCCAATCCTTTCCTTTTGCACTGATAGGAGCAAGAAGTATAATTTAGATTTTGACTAGAGGCAACAAACCACAACAACCTTCCATAAAAAAAATGGCCAACCATATCAACATGAGCACTTCTTAATTCAGTAGCCTTAATCCTTGGATCTTTCATACACAAGTACCTCACACTTCTGACTTGTTGCTGCACAATGTATAAATGTATTTTACATAATCAATGTTTGTAACATAAGATGTGATTGGGGTCTGAGAAAATGAGCAAGCACGATAGAGATTTAACTCTGTTTGGACTAATTTGATAAGGTGACTTTTGCACAGTTATGCAATATAAATTGCACATCAGTTTTTAGGCAATTCTTATATATTAGATTTGTGAAGGTTGTAATAACGAAACATAATTTTATGCGTTATTTCTTTATAAAACTAAAACAATTATTTACAATTGATGTGCAAATAGTAAGAACATTTTTAGTTATAGTCTAGAAAGTCCACTAATGACAAAGCATAGTGATGTCACTTGGACATCATGCCATAAAATCATCCTTTTTGTATGATCGTAGATGCAACAAAGAGTTGTTGATTACCGAAACCAAGAGTGTGTTTAAATACTCATGTGTGAACATGAAAGTTTAAGGGTTTGGAACAATTAAAATTATAGAACCGGTGACACCAAATCTTCATATCTTTCAGAAAATAAGGAATCAATATGTTGCGATACTTGATATAATTGGTATCTCAACATTTTACTCGACCAATGCCTAGCTTAGATATGTTCAAAAGGGATGGAAGATTATAGCATGTTTATGCAGCGTAGAGCTCTAAAATCACTCAAAGCTATCATATGAAATGTTAGTTGCCATTTGGATATAATGTAAAGGAGCCAAATAAATATTTTTCGGTCTTTGCATTTGAAAGGCAATGTTAAGAAGCAATCCTAGGATGAATATAGTTATGTCAAAGACTCCATGTTCATAGAAAGACAACAAGCGAATTTTTGTAGGATTTATTTAACCATGTTGTGTATGTAATACAAAAACCAATTCTATGCATAAATAAAATCATACTCTTGATAAGCGATCTAAGAGCAGCATTAAAATAATGTTAATAGAAAATGTATGACTGCATATGTTACATTAAATTTAACCAAGATTGGACTTTCAATTTGGTCTATGCTGGGGATGGGTACTTCTAACCCCAATGGGAAAAACTTGATTGGCCCTAGGGTGAGAGGCTATATAGGGCTCATTGACACAATGGCTAGTGTGTTGATCACCAGATGATATATCTGTTGCTAAGCGACACCGCCTGTTGAAATAGGTTAGAAGTAATCAATCTGACAAGGCAGGGTCTAAAAGAAACCTTTAGGCTAAACACCCCCATTTAAAGAGTTGAAGACCTCTGCTCAAAATATCATATGCAGGTGGATAACGAGCTCCCCAAATCCCAGAAAATGCAGTAGTATTTTCCTCTAATGTCATCATAGATCGGAGTTAACGCACCTAAAAATTAAATGCTCCTTAGATTCCACCTCTTGCAAATAACACAATAAATAATCTAAGACTCACATGCAAGTGCCTTTAGTTATGCATATGATTCTGCTAATCCTTTTTGAAATATATTGTGTTATATATTTTAGAAGCTAAAGACTCATATCCATATCTCAATGCTAAAATTGGTGTATGGCTTAAGATAGGCTCCAAGGCAATGGTATCTAAAATTTGACAGGTTTATGTCTGAACAAGGTTATACTAGATGTCACTTTGATCATTATGTTTATCTCAAAAGGAAAAATAATGGCAACTATATTATATTGTTGTTTTATGTAGATGACATGCTTGTTGCAGGTTCTAACATGCAGGAAGTAAATGTGCTCAAAGGAAAATTAGCGAACTCATTTGCAATGAAGGATTTGGGTGCTGCAAAACAAATCCTTCGTATCAGAATAACTAGAGACAGGAAGAACAAAAAATTAACATTGTCTCAGAGTGAGTACATAGAAAAGGTGTTGAAAAGATTTAATATGTAGAATGAAAAACTAGTTAGTATGCCTTTGGCTAGCCATTTCAAACTAAGTAAGGAGGTGTGTCCCAAGACTTAGGAATAAATGGCTTATATGTCTAAAGTTCCATATGCATCAGTAGTTGGAAGCTTAATCTATGCCATGGTCTACACAAGGCACGATAGTACACATGCAGTGGTAGTTGTAAGCAAGTACACGAACAATCTAGGAAAAGAACATTGGATGGCGGTGAAGTGGATTCTCAGGTATTTGAGAGGTACCACAAATCAAGCATTATGCTTTGGTGGTTCAAACGTTGCTCTACAGGGATATGTTGATCCAGATATGGTGGGTGATAGAGATAATAAGAGGAGCACCATAGGGTATGTGTTTATTATAGGTGGAACAACTGTCAGTTGGGTCTCAAAAATGCGAAGTCTTATTGCACTCTCAATGACGAAACCGGAGTATGTTGCTGCTATAGAGGCTAGTAAAGAAATAATTTGGTTACAAAGGTTTATGGATGAATTGGGTAAGAAGCAAGAGTTGGGTAGGTTATATAGTGACAACTAGAGTGCCATACATCTTGCAAAGAACTCTACATTTCATTCGAGGACAAAACATATACATCTCAAGTGCCATTTCATACAGTCAGTGTTAGAAGATGGACAGTTGAAGTTGGAAAAGATACACTCTAGCTAGAATCCTACAGATATGTTGACAAAGTTGTAACCAGGGAGAATCTAAGATTCTACTCAGTTTCAATTGGTATTCAAGTATGATGAAGAAGATGAGAAATAACTAGGTCCAAAGTGGAGTCATTGTCCAGCAAACGAAGCAGCAGTGGAGTTGCTATAATCAGTCTCAGAGTGGGAGATTGTTGGGTGTGGAACCTAAATATCTTCTTTATTCATAGGTATCACCGCATTGGACCCTAGTTCGTAATGTGGCGGCAATGCCGCTTGTAAAATGTTCTCCACAAGGGGGGTCTAGGGGGTGTGATGACAATTATTTGGAGCCCCCCGCTAGTAGGGGATTAGGGGTGGTGCCCCCAAAGCTAAAAATAGATGTAAAATTGCCTTCTAAAATGTTGTAATTTCGTAGTCAATATGGGTTGTTCATTAGGCGGAGATCTGACAGTAGAAGTTATGTTTAATTTAGGATTTTTTGCCCTAGAAGGAAACCCCTCGCTATATATGAGGGAATTGTATTGCCTCTATGTAGATCTGTATTCTAAGCGAGGAAGAGAGAGGAGATTGAGAGCGAAGAGGGAATTACAGCGGATGTGCTGTAGGTTGTATCTCTTCATTTTGTTGGATGATATAAAAGGAAGTACTGGTTGTTTCTCCATGGACATATCCCAAATTAGGTGAACCACATATATCTGTGTCTCTCTTGTTTGATATGTTTTCTATGTTTATATTTTTGCAATATATTTTATGTGTTCCATTGCTCTATAATATATAATTTTCTAACATAAGTGTAGTTTATATGAAAAGCCTCCAAGTAAGTAGTTGATAGGAAAGGTGCAAATGAAGAGGAATAGATTGTTTCCTCTAATCATGAAGTACAATGACCAAGTCATTTCTTTTACAGTGTCATGTTCTAATGATTATTGGGTATCATAATTTCTGTTTGGAAATTTGCATGTCTCTGGTTTGAGATTGTTGCAACAAAAACATATGGTTATAGGATTACCTCCCATCAAAGAACCTTCTAGTACTCGTGAGTGTTTTATCTTGGGAGAGCAACACCATGAGATTTTTTTGAAAGTAGTTGAATATAGAGCAAAGAAGACACTAGAGCTAGTTCATATAGACTTGTGTGGACCTATGCGAACACTCTCGATTGGTGGAAGTTGTTACTTCCTCACTTTTATTGATGATTTCAGTAGAAAGACATGGGTTTACTTCCTAAAGAAGTATAAAACTTTTGTAAAGTTCAAAGTAGAGAACCAAAGTGAACATCTGATCGAATTATTGAAATCATATCGTGGTGGATAATATGATTTGAAGGCATTCCATGTTTACTGCAAACAACATGGAATCAAAAGGAAGTTTACAAACAGATACACATTGCAGCAGAATGGTGTAGTAGAGAGAAAGAACAAAACAATTATGAATGTGGCAAGAAGCATGATGAAAAGAAGAAACTTGTATAATGAGCATTGGCCATAAGCAATTGCATGCGTTGTTTATGCGATAAACAAAATGTCTTACAAAGATTGTGATGAATAAAGAGCCAAAAGAATCATAGTCAGGTATGTATTGTAGTGTATCTCATCTTAGAGTGTTTGGATGTGTAGCATATGCACATGTACCTAAACAAATAAGAGGAAAGTTGGATGATAAAAGTGAAAAATGCATATTTACTGGTTATAGTGAACAATCAAAAGCTTATAAGTTGTATAACCCTATCACCATGAAGGCTATAATCAACAAAGTTGTTGTGTTCAAAGAATAAGAGCCATGGAATGGTAGTGTAGACAAAACAATTAATGAAAAAAGAGGATGTGGCAGAAAAAGAGAAATAAGAATCATAGGAGAAGACACAAAATAGTGCCACACCAACAAGGACTCTAAGATTTTCTGAACAACATGGGCCTTCAATCATATTAACAGATCATAATACTCCCAATAATCAATTAGGTGGTGAATCAAGTAATGGAAAGAGAAAAAAGAGAAGTCTATGCTAGATTGATGATGATTTTGATGTTAGTTAAAAATTTGCATTGTTGTCATTTTAACCTTCATCGTTTGAAGAATCTATCAGAGATGAAAAGTGGGAGCAAATTATGGATAAAGAAATAGAACCTATTGAGAAGAAAGAAACTTTGGATTTGGTTAATTTGCCAAAAGATAATAATCTCATTAGTGTGAAGTGGGAGTACAGAGCAAAGTTGAATGATAAAGGAGAGATTGGGAGATTTAAAGAAATACTTGTAGAAAAAGGGTTCTTGTCGCAGCCGAGAATAGACTTTGGAGAAACATTTTTTATGGTAGCCAGATTGGATACTATAAGAGAAGTATTAGCAACAACAAATTGGAACAAGTGGAAATTGTATCAAATGGATGTGAAATTAGCTTTTTTGAATTCAATTCTAGAAGAAGAAATCTATATGCAATGCCCTCCAAGTTAAGAAGTTTTTGACGATGATCGACCCACAAACATGTCAGGGGATCTCCCCAGTGAGAAGACCCAACTAGAACTTAGATCATTTGGAGTAGGAGCCCCAACAATGGGTAGTAAAGAAATTCCTTGATTGCAATATCACATAGAGGTAAGTGTGATATCTTTGTCAGAAGCAAGTGTGTGACCTTGTAGTGAGTCAAGTGAGATGCATGCAGTTTCTAACACATGGAGGGGGAAAAGGAAGTGTGTTCCTTAGAAGCTTATAATAGTATGCAACCTGACAGGAACAAACGAGCTGAATGACATCACGAGCTAGAAAGCAGAATAGTCCATAATCCAAAGTGACAGGTTAAACCAACAAAATGACTTTAACAAGATTCATATAATTGTATACAAAATAGTTCATACAAGAATGTGTAAGTTAAATAAAATACATTGTTAAAGTAACCAGAATAGTCGAACTACAATAACAACATATGCATGAAGACGTGTTGGCTCTCTCTCTCTCTCTCTCTCTCTCTCTCTCTCTCTTAATTATATATAATATATATATATATATATATATATATATATATATAATATATAATGAAAGTTGCATCCATATATACACCATTGGCAACCAGTAGCCCTAATAGTGCAACATTATAGTAAAACATGACTTCTCCTCCAAAGATATGCACTTGCTCTACACTATGGAGAAGCCAAGGCTTGTCACAATACTCTCCAAGACTTCTCTAAGCAATGCCTAGCCAAAATATTGGTTCCCAAAAGTCTCTAATTTTAGTTATGAGGTTCTAAATATAGCCAAGGATGGGGTGACCCTTGACATTCCCCTTTGACTCTTGGACTACCCTCATGACTCTTCACATTACAACATTGATTGTTCAAATTCCACTAATGACACTTTGAATTTCACTTACAACAAGTTTACAAAAATATAATTTCCACATATACCCATGTGGGACAAAATAGCCTTGAGTTGGCCTGACAAAAAAAACAACATCACTCGGGGTCTTGAGGAAATAACAACTCGGTAACCTCCACGCTGTGATATTTGGTGATGAACTGATACCAATCTTGGTACTATTGTATTTTGTCCCTGTACTATTTGATGACATCTTTGTTGAAGCGGACCCTTGCCTCCATGGATTCTGGCTATACGGTTCTGAAATCTCTATCCATGTCATCCTAAAGCATGTGCAACACTGTCTTAAGTGTGTCTAGACCACTAATGTACCTTTGCATGTTATCTGCATTGAGCTACAAAACATTGCTAGTGGCTACATGCATCAACTAATCTACGTGTTTGTCGACTTCAAGCATGACTTGGTTCTTCCTCATGGCCAGGGTGAGAGTTCTGATGGAAGGGATCTTATGCATTCACACTATGACATGCAGACTCCTAGAAAACTGTGCATAAGAAGCCTCAATGCTAGTGATGAGCGGAGGGAGTTACTCATAACCCTAGATCTATTTCTCAATCTGTGCTTTGTCTAGCTCAACTTGTGGCTTCATATTTTTGTCCAAGTAAAGCAAGGCTCCCGTGTACCTCATTTTCCATTCTTGCATGCGCACAGTAGTAGTGTGAATGTCTTTGAGTGTTTAGGCTGTCTGCATGCACTGTTGCTGAAAGCCATATAAATGGACAACCACTTTGTGCAAAGTGAAAAATCTTCTATACACTGTCCACATGGTGGCCTCCAAAGTTGATATCTCTGCCAATATTACTTTCTTCATCTATGTCACGGTGAATCCTGCAGACTGCTTTGCTCTCTACCTAGCCTCTTGGAAATCCTTTGCCATTCGATCATTCTCTACTATCAAGAACTTGACTGTCAAACTCATGGATTCTACATAAGCCTTAGAAGCCTTGGTCATGGAAAATGGATTTTTTCTAACATATGGTACAATCATCCTTTCTTTTGTGTGTGTAGGTGATGTATGATCATCTAGGAGTTCCTTTCTTTGTTCCTATATAATCCTCTATTGTATCTCATCAAATACCAGATTACATACATCTATCTCCTGATCATATTCAAGGAGAACAACTCTTCCTTGATCGCTCAGGACAAGTTGTGGTTCTATAGGTGGTAAAGATTGTGGTACGACCTCATATGCCCTTGGAATGAGATTGATGTCTTGGTCCTCTAGCTCTGGTTATGTCTCCATGTTTGTTACCTCAACCAACTACTCAACCTGCTGGGTGAGTTCCTGAACCTGCACCTACTCACCCTATTCGTCATCTACTCTCTGTTCTTCTATCTCAACCTATATCTACGCAGTTTTCTTTGTCAATGTGCCTTGTCCTTCTTCCTGTTCCTATTTTTCCCTTTCTTCACTCTCTCTCCTCCTGAGTTCTTGTTCTACTTTTAGCTTCATCTCCATCTCCTGCAATCTCCTCTCTGTCTCTTCCAATCTTTGCTTCTCCCTCTTTTTCTCTGCTACTCTGTCGTCACACCTTTGCATCTATCACCAAAGCTACTCTCTCAATAAGTGTATCTTCTTTGAACTTGTAGCTTTTCTCAACGTCTTCACTCTCGAAAATCTTCCTCTTGCCTTTGTCTTGAGCTAGTTTAATTCTCACTATTGTTGTTGTTGTTGCTTCCTATGGTGTTGTTGCTTGCAGTGTTTCTTTCCATTCTTTAGTCATGTTGAAGGGTTCATTAAGCTTAGAAGAGTTATGTCAATACCTTCAAGGATCACCCTTCGGCCAATGGTGTGCCCCGTGGACCCATGGGAAGTACACCTTCACATAGTGGTTCTTGCATATGCACTGCGGATAATATGGGTTGAAACTCTTGGTGCCAAACCCGAACTTCTTCAAGTCCTTGGTCTCGACATCTACATATTTCAAGGTATGGATCTCGTACAACCTAATCCAGAAAGGAAGAGTCTGCTATGAAACCAGCTCACAAAAAGATAGAGAAGAGAGATCAACACCTTCAAAATAAGCCTCTTCGAGGGGGCAACCTTCTTTACATTACACAATTGAAAAATTCTTAAACCATACAAATGACAAGAACTCCTTTCTCTATATAGGAGTCTAAGGGGTCATAATACAATCAGAGCTGACATAATAGTAATATGTAAGGGCACAATAATAACAATAGTGGGCTTTTATGGGGTACAATAATAATAATATATGGGGAATACAAGGGAAGAACAATATAATAAGGGGGTTGCACTAATAACAATAAGGGGTTAAACTAATAGTATAGGGACCCAACATTCCCCTCTCCTTCAAAAGCGTTGTCCTCAACACTTGAGTAGTTCTGGATGCTTCTGTATAAAATTCTCGTCCTCCCATGTGGAATATTCAGAGGGTAAGTTATTCCACTAGATGAGATACTTCGAAATCGATCGATTTTGTAGCTATCAGGTTCTTGTTTCTGTGACTGCTTTAGGTCCCAATATGATTTTTCCTTCCTCGTCAATTTTTGGAAATATTGTTTGAACTGAGATCTTCTCATTAGGTAAGGTTGCCATTTCTCAAGTGCATGCAGTCTTGCCAACATTTCCTTCTCATAAATAGCTTTGTGTAAATACATTCATTTTATTGGATGACTTTCGAAAGAAATGGGTCTTTATTCTTGTGTTAAAACATCACCAATTCCATTTCCCGAGGCATCACATTCCAGAACAAATGTTTTTGTGAAGTCTAGTGTAGCTAAGACAGGTGCTTGGCACATTGCATCTTTAAGATGTTCAAAGGCCTTCATTGCTTCTGGAGTCCATGAAAATGCATCTTTCTTCAATAATGTTGTTTTTAAAATGCCTTCAGTCTTCATTCTGATTTGATGATATCGTGAACGAAGATACAACTTGGTGAAGTAAATTAATCCATGCAATTAATCCAATAATTCATCAATGATAGGAAAGTTATCTTTAATAATGAGCTTGTTGATCTCCCTACAATATGGACACATGCACAATGACCCTTCCTTCTTGTACATCAATACTACTGGAGCAGGCAAAGAACTTTGACTAGGTTGAATTATACCAACCTCTAGCATTTGTGCAACCATATGTTCAATTTCACTCTTTTGGGCATAGGGATATCTGTAAGGCTTGATGTTTGGAGGAACACTTCTTGGAATCAAATGAATAGCATGATCATGATCAATAATAGGTGGGAGGCTTGTGGGAGTCTCAAATACCTTGGAATGATTATCCAAAAAGTTTTGGAGATATGGAGAAATAGATGATTTTGATGTGGGAACCTTTAGTGAACATAATTGTGAGATTATGCCCCAATGTTCTTTCTCTAGAATATTTGTCATGTTGTTAGAGCTGATTATGTTTCCCAGTTTCCATTTGATACCCATTAATTCGACTTCCTTTCCTTCCTAAAAAAAATTCAAGAAAAGTTCTTGAAAATTAAAAGCTATCGTACCCAAAGATTGTAGCCATTGGACTCCTAGTACAACATCTGTACCACCCATTGGAATGGAAAGCATTGGGCTATTCAATGCATATTCTCCCATGGATATCTTGATATTATGGCACTTTCTAGGGAAATTTATGGTTCCTCCATTTGCAACCATTACTTGGCACTCTGGTGTTGGATATAGGAATAGATTCAATTCCTTGGCTATATTACAATGAATTAAATTATGGGTACTATCCAAATCAATCAAAATTATTACCTTTTTATTCTTGATATGCCCTTCTATCTTGAGAGTTTGAGGAGTTGTGATTCCTACCAATGCATTACAAGATATGGTAGGATTCGTTTCTTCTTTATCTGGGGTTGGTTCGTGTTGTATATCCTCTTCTTTTGACGTTTCTTGATCCTTTTCTTCCTGATATTTCACTGCTTGAACCTTCTTCTTCTTGGTATGTCCTTCCATCTTGAGAGTTTGAGGAGTGGTAATTCCTGCTAATGCACCACAAAATATGGTCAGATTCATTTCTTCTTTCTCTAGGGTTGCTTCTCAGTGTATATCCTCTTCTTTTGATGTTTCTTGATCATTTTCTTCCCCCTCTTCACATTCTATGTAAAATAATTTATTCTCAGCACACTTATGACCTTTAATGTATTTTCTATCACAATTGTAATAGAGTCGTTTTGCTATTTTTTCTTTCAATTGTTATGGTGTCAACCTTGTAGGTTGTGGAAGGCTAGGAGAAACAAAAATTCCATCTTTATAGCTGTAAGTGGTAGACTTCCTTGTTGCCATAATTTCACTTTCAATTTTTCTTGCCAACCTGAATGCCTTCTCCAATGAATCAAGTTCCCAAAGACGAACCTCATGTTGAATTTTATCCTTTAAAGTCCCAATGAAGGGATCAATCCTTTACTTATTTGGAATATCATTTACCCTTTTATTCAATTTTTTGAATTCCTCAATGTGATCTTCCATTGAACCACTTTGTTTGAGACTTATCAATTGGCTAAAGAAGGTGTTGCTCTTTGTATCCTCATAATGTGTTATCATTTCCTCTTTGAAAATTGACCAAGTGATAAGTCGTTTACGAGAACAAAGCCCTTTATACCATAAAAATTGATTTGATTCTAAATATAAAGATGCAATATATACCTTTTGTAATAGTTTTACATCATGTAGATCAAAATATTGCTCCATCTGTAGTATCCAATTTACTGGATCCTTGCCATCAAACTTCCTTATATCACCTTTTCTTTATTTTAGGAGATCGATCTTGAAACAAACGTAACTCTGTAATTTTGGATCTCCAAGTTCTAAAATTGCATCCTATGGTAGGTATCTAAATCCTATTTCTAACCCCACCAGTCTGATCAATATTGGATTCTTCAAGAAAGAGTTATGCCAAATCTCCTATGATGACCTTATTATAGACTGGTTCAGTAGAGCGAACGTGCACGATGTGCCACGTGTCACTGTTTCAACCTAGATTCTAAAACTAATACCCAGAAAATGACAGTTCATCTTACTGTTGTCACTTTTTAGGAAATTTGATTCAGATGCTCTTAGAGAGAGTTATGACGATTTTCCCAAGGTCAATTGTTTGGGATGTAATTCGGGGGCTTACAGAAAACTTAAATGTCTTGGAGCACATCTATGAACATATACCGAATAAAAATATTAAATTTGGGTCTGAGGGTCAGCAAGTGTTCATCTCAAATGGGTTTTAATTGCATAATCTAAAACTTTGTAGAAAGAAAATTATACCGAAAATTCCACGATGACCTGTTTGAGATGGAATTCTAGAGATTGCAAAAACCCTAGCTTCCTCAGATCATATCTACGAAAATATAGCTAGATAAGATCTGAAATTTGGACCCGAGGTTCATAATGTTTTTTTCTCAAATGTGGTTTTTTTTTTATGTTCTGAAACATCGCAGAAAAAAAGTTATAGAAAAAATTTCACGAAGACCTGTTTGGAGCAACAAAACCTTAGAATCCAAGCTCTGATACCAAATGTTATGAAGCCAGCTCATGAAAAGATAGAAAAGAAATATCAACGACTTCAAAATAAGCCTTTTCAAGGGGGAAACCTCCTTTACATTACACAAATGAACAATTTTTGAATGATACAAATGACAAGACCTCCTTTCTATATATAGGAGTATAAAGGGTCATAATACAATGAGAGTCGACATAACTGTAATACTGTAAGGGCATAATAATAACAATAGTGGGCTTCTATGGGGCACAATAATAACAATATGGGGACTACATGGGCACAAAAATATAATAAGGGGGTTACACAAATAACAATAAGGGGTTAAACTAGTAGTATAGGGACCTAACAGAGTAGGCCATGGTGCCTTCTTCGTCCCTTGCGGTGCTACTGATAACCCAGTGGAGATGTGGTATGCAACCTCTTTGATGACCAAGTTGTCCATGGAAAACCTTGGTAACTCATGCGAAGGCTTCTCCGCGCCAAACATCCTGATGAAGGTTCCACCAGGTGAGGCATACCAATCTGCAATGTTAAAGAATGCCTGCATCGCTTCTTGGGACATGTACGGTGGGTCTTGTTCAAATATAATCATGTACAACAGTGTGTCAGACAACTTGATCATGATTCCTCGGTAGCTTCACTCAGAGAGAAACTTGCAATAAACATTCACATTTTCTTATGATGGTGTCCATGTCCAACCTATGTTATGGAACTATTGTTGGGCACAGATTTCATCAAGCAGGTGCGCAGACATATAGAATATTTCTTGTCCATGCACTTTTAGCTGAAGAGCCAACATGTCTAACCAATTGAAAGGCCTCCCTTCATTTTCCAATTGATCTAACCTAACAACCAAACTCTACGGGAAGGTATCCATGCTCTCTTAGCCATACAAGCGACATGAAAGGATGACCAAGAGTTGATAAACCTTCCTGAGTGACTTCCTCTTGTAGACTTGGTTGAATGTCATCCTGAACTTCGATGGATATTTTACCCAACACTTCAAGATATATCTTGAGTTCACATTATTTTTGGGAGCGAAGAATAGTGCATCCATGTAGTTCACCGGCTGTGGAAAGTGATAAATTTGATGGTACTTTTCCGACCTGAAGGTGGGAAGATGTGTTCCACTGGTGCTGCTCAATGTCATCAACTGGAGATTAGTTTGTGAGACAACCGAGTGAATGATATCTGTGCATGGGAAGGCGGGTTACCTACATGCAACCCTGTATAAGTATGACTTATGAATGTTGACATAGACTTGACGATATTCTATATACTCCATGAAAGTGTCTACAAATATGTCTTTTATTTCTTGCCATGTGATCTTCATGTCCTTCTCTATGAACAATTGTGTGTCTGCATAGACGGGCAAGTTTACTGACACTTGTTCAACCACATCTCTAGTGCTACTCTCTATAGTGTCCTTTGATCTAGCTCTCTTGGAAACCATGATGCCTGTACTAATGAGAGATTTCTCAACAACTGATGTACTTGGAGACAAGGCAGACAGTCACTGCAAGAAAATGTCAATTTAAAACACAATGCACTTAACAGATCAATCATGCAACAAATCAGGTGACTGTTGGGAAATATTTCATAGAGGTGACTCCGAGAGGCGAAGGATTGTCATCTAGAACTATGCATTGTGCAGTCCCAGCTACCAATGAGCAATGTTTAGTTCAATCTGGCTTAACTACTAGCTGGCACAGCGCATTGCGCAATCCTAGTGGGAAAGACTGGGAACTGACTCCTAAAACTACACAAAGAACAACTTGAGGCAAATGATAGGTAGTTTTTATGCAATTCTTGGAGCGAAGGTAGAGCCTCGAGTTCAGGAATGCATAAAACATGCTGGTGAAAGCAAGATCTGAGCCGAGGTAATGGAGATCTATGCAAGGGTGATCTAAAAATGAGTAGATTCGAAAGAGAAAGAAAAGGATTGTGTAGACATAAGTGAATGATCATGCATGCAATCAAAACCAATGTAGGAATCAGTCAAATGGATGAGAAATGAAGTTGGTGGAGAGGGTCGCCGTAACAGTGACTGTTAGTGCAAAAACAATGTTATGCATGTGACACTGAAGAAAGACAATTCAAAACTTGAAACAACTCTTCTACAAGTTAAAACAAACCAAAACACCAATGGTAATTCAATAAAACATGCAAAACAACACTCACACAAGCCAAGGAAATAAAAGTGACAAAAAAAGCATCAAAATAATTGAAAGGAAAAACTTACCCAGAAAAGCTCCGTTGACTGTGCCGAAGGTTCCTAGATTCCCTGGGAATGCAAAGCTCCAAGATCTAGTGTGTAGAATGAGCTTTGGGGCATTGTTTAAATAGATTTGGAAGATTTAGGGTTTGTGACGTGCATGACAAAAATCTAGGAAAAAGCGACACTTGGTGGGAAGTTTCTAAAATTTACTTTGCATGTAACTCCCAAGGCTAAAAATAGATCCATATTTTTTAGGGATGATTTTTTTTTTTTGGGAAGACTGCCATGCATGCATGGGAAGATTGCACAGTTATGGAGGGAACTGGGTAATTTTTCGGTGCATGCATGAGACAATAACATGAGGAATGCTTCTGTACAATTCCCGGGCTGAGTGTCTCTGGATGCCTCTCATACAATCCACAATTTCCTAGTTGAAGACAAGCTGCCAACTGGGTCTGCACAATTCCTAAGCTAAAGCCCAATGTCTAGATGTTCTGTGAAATTTCTCTGAACAAGGTTGTCTGTCAGACTACTCTGCACATTTATGGAGAGCAGGGTTAACTGTCAGGTTGCTCTGCACAATTCCTGAGAGCAAGGTTGGTTTCCCTCTAGGATTGTGTAGTTTGCCAAGACAACAAAAAAACTGAATGTGAAGCAAGTCACAAGGTCAAATTGTGGTTGGTTAGTAAAACAAGTAAGCAAACAAAAGCATCAAAGTGAAAGTTAACTTCAAATAAAAAAAGCAAGTACCTGAGCAGTGCAAGACATGCTGCTCAGATTTTGAGGAGGGAAGATCCCAAAAAAAGAGAAGGAAAAATTTTGGAGGGTGGTTATAGTTGCTACAACAATGGTGACACATTGGTAGAACTCTAGCTCTCTGTATGGACCTTGTTTCGTGTAAAGTGAGTCTAGCTTCTCAGGAAGTATTGTTCGATTCTTTGATCAACATAACTTCTACACTAGCTCATGTTCAGGATATAGTCCTTGCCATTCTCTTGATCGGTCAACACACATAGAAAGCCAAGTTAATTGAATTTTTTTTGATTGGGGAAGAGGGCTATATTGATGCACAAGTAATATAGGATGTCAGAGTTTTAGTTTCATCTTTGGTGTTGCTCCATTACCAGTAGGCCTGGACAGTATCCTAGTGGAGTCACACAAGAACACAAGCATCACTCCTCTTCCGGTGAGCCTTGTTAGTACCCCGACATAGTTACTTGCATCACCTCTCTGCGTAGGGCGCCTTTGTCTTCTTCTGCCTTTATTTTACTTTTCATTTTTCAAAGAATTGTGCATAGGCACTTATTTATTTCATGAGGCAGAAGAGGGATCCTGACTTATTGAGAGCAGAAGAGGTTGTCCCTTCAGAGAAGTATTTTATATATACCTCTGACATACTTGTTAAGGTATTCTCCCTCACCTTACTCCACTTGATTGAGATAACAAGTGTTAACCGAATATAGAAAACCGACAAGAGTAGGAAATACTAGTTAAAAGTGCAAGTGTTGTGTTTTCACCAAGAGTCACTTTGAACATAAAGTATTTTCCATCGGGGTATCATCGACCAAAGACAACATGCTCTTCCTAAAGAGTGACGAAAAAAAATAGCTAATTGTTGATAGATGTACAAGTCCTCTTGTACTTCACCTTGCCTATCTCAAGAGCCAAACACAGTTTCATGCGAAGCTAAACCTATGGGTGCATAACAAGCAACAATCAAACAAGGAAAGAACATAAGGAAATGAATGAAAAATGAGTTAGCAAAGAAAACAAGAAGCAAACAATACTCCTACTCATATGCTAAACAATGCACGCGCTACTAATGTAAAGTGATATTTCCAATGTAGTAGATGATGCATTGGTTGGCCCATGCTCATGAAGGCATATTCAACCAGAAAGATATACAAGTACACAAGAACACAAGATAGATAAAATAGTAAAGACCAACATGCTCGAAGTTTGAGTGTGTCCATAGAAAAGAAAAGAGTAAAAGTGCAAGACAAACATTCTACGCACGTACCATGGTGTTGCAACACATTGTGCATAGATGATGAGCATGTACACTCGTTTGACTGTGGCACCCGAGAAAAAATTAGAAATGAAGACAACTTTCATTTAGCAAGAGTGCTCTTTTGTATGATTCCTCTAATGCATGAGTGATGGGATCATGTGATTGAGGTGGATGATGTGACATTTGTAGATGATGTTGCTCTTCAATGCAAATAGGAGAGTGATTAGGAGCCTAAGGTGTTTCAACAAATTTCTGATTTGAAGTGGAACTGACCTCAGGACAGTGAGGACCTGACATAACCATCAGCTCGGATTGAAGTGCCTCGACAACTTGAGGGGTTTCGACTTCATCAACGGGCAGATCATCAAAGAACGGTGACTTAGAAAGATCAATAGTGAATGAATCAACATTGTGATCAAATCAAGGAGTAAAGAGATCCTGACAACGACAATCATAAAATTTGATATGTTGATCGATGTCCTCATGATCTAATGAGGGGTTGATGAGAAGCAAGAATGTTCACCCTCTGAGTTTTTAGAAAGAAAATATGATATATTGGGAGGATTTGGAATGAAATATGTGTCCTCTCTGCAATGCAATGACGTACTTACACCCGGTGTGTTCTGCAAATGATTGGAAGTAAAAACATGTGGGAATGAATTTTCACAATGCGAATCAGAAATGGTTGAATCACCAAAGATGTTAGGGAATAAAAAATGAGGTTCAGATAGAAGGAGGTCATCCTTCACTACGGGTTCTTCTTCATATTCCCACACATACTCATCATAAATGACAGTGCAGGTTGGATTATTAACACCAAATCTGTCGACAACTTGATCTTCATGAAAAACATGTGTGGAGTCTGGAACGGAAGAACACAACACAATAAAACCTTAAGGATGAACATAACGAGAGGACGGAGGTTGAGAGAACAAGTTTGTATGACAAGCAACTGTCATGCAAGCCACATCTATGTAGATATCTAGAGTAGGTGGGGTAGGAGGATGTGATAGTTTAATACATGTGTGCACACATTCTTCCACCTCGGACTTCGAAGCTACAATTGTTTAAGGAGAAGTAGATGGAGGGTCACTTGTGATGACAACCTTGTTTATCTTAGATTTAGCATTTATAACACCGACATATGCTGGGAGGGGTTTGAATGATTATAAGATATGAGGATTTTCAGATATGTAAAGAATATACTGAAATCTTTCATGGATAAATTTGCAATCAATTTCATCTTCTGGGATTTGAAATGTGGGGTTTTGGAAGTGTTTCCAAACTTGTAAAAGACATTCATCAGGTGCTTTCCGTAATTGCATAATTTTTTTATTGAGTGATTTTCGGTCATAGTGATAGAAAGCACATGCCAACTCTCTAATCATCTATTCATAAGAGTGGATGGAGGTTGCAGGCAATGTGACACACCATTGTAGTGAGTGCCCTCGAAAAGTGAATGTGAATAGTGGGGAGGCAATCTAATCCTCATGGATTTCATTTATTTCATAGAAACCCATGAAGGAAACACTATGACTAAGCAAAGTTCCTCCACCTTCACCATCATATGTATTATGTGACAAGTCATTGTAGAGATCCTTGGATACTTCAAAATCATGTCCATGAGACAGACATGTCAGAGGTTGAATTGTAATGTAAGTCATGAAATATGTGTAGAGATTCGAAATAGACTTTGAGGACTTAGCTTGTCATCTAGCGCCAGAAATGTTGATGGTTCTAGACCTACCAACATGTCAGGGGATCTCCCCAGTGAGATGTCCCAACTAGACCGCAAACCATTTGGATTAGGATTCCCATCATTGGGTAGTAAAGCAATGCCTTGACTGCAATAGCGCATAAAGGTAAGTGTGATATCTTTGTCAGAAGCAAGTGTGTCACCTTGCAACGAGTCAAGTGAGATGTATGGGGGTTCTAACACATAGAGGGGGAAAATGAAGTGTGTCCCTTATAAGCCTGTAATAGTACAAAACCTGAAATGAACACAGGAGTTGAATGACATCACAAGATGGGAAGCAAAATACTCCACAATCCAAAGTGATGGGTTAAACCAATAACATGACTTCAACAAGATTCATACAATCCTTTACAAAATAGTTCATACACAAATGTGTAGGTTAAACAAAATACATTTCTAAAGCAACCAAAATAGTTGAACTACAATAATAACATATGCATGAAGACGTGATGGCTTTGTTATATATATATATATATATGTAGTTAAAGTTCAATCCATACATACACCATTGATGACCACTAGCACCAATAGTGGAACATTACAATCAACACTACCTACTCCTCCAAAGAGATGTGCTCATGTTGCACTGTGGAGAAGCCAAGGCTCATCACAATAATCTCCAAGCCTTCTCTAAGCAATGGCTAACCAAAGTCTTGGCTCCCAAAAGCCTCTGCTATGAGTTATGAGGTTCTATATATAGTAAAGGGCGGGGTGACCCTTTACATTCCCCTTTGACTCTTGGACTACCCTGGTGATTCTTCACATTACAACAGTGACTATTCACATTCCACTAATGACACTTGGAATTTTACTTACAATATGTTTACAAAAATACAATTTCCACAAATACCCATGTGGGACAAAATAGGCTTGAGTCAGCCTAATAAGACAAACAACATCACTCAAGGTCTTGAGGAAAGACCAACTTGGTAACCTCCTCGCGGTTATCGTTCGTGATGAACTGATACCAAGCTTGGTAGTTCTCTATTGTGTCCCCGAATTGTTTGATGGCATATTTTTTGAAGCGAACCCTTGCGTCCATGGCTTCCAGATATATGGTTCTGAAACCTCTATCCCACTCACCTTGAAGCATGTGCAGCACTGTCCCGAGTGTGGATAAACCACTGATGTACCTTTGTGTGCTCTCCGCACTGAGCTATGATTCCTTGCTAGTGGCTATGAACATAAACTAATCTATGTACTTATCAACATTCAACATGACCCGGTTCATTCTCATGGTTTGGGTGAGTGTTTTGATGGAAGGCATCTTATGCTTCACACTATGACATCCAGACTCTTGAACAACTATGCATAGGAAGCCTCAATGCTAGTGATGAGTGGAGGGAGTTTCTCATAATTTTGCATCTACATCTGAATCTATGCTTTGTCTAGCTTAGCCTGTGGTTTCATCTTATTGTTCAAGTAAAGTGGGGTTCCCTTGTACCTCATTGTCCATTCTTGCATGTGCACAATAATAATGTGAATGCCTTTAATTGTTCTAGTTGTCTGCGCACACTACTGCTGAAAGCCATATAAATGGACAGCCATTTTTTCCACGGTGAAAAATATTTTATGCACTGTCCACATGGTGGTCTGCAAAGTTGATATCTCTGCCACTTTTTCTTTCTTCATCTCTATCATGGCTAATCCTGTGGACTTTGCTCTCTCCTTGACCTCGTGGAATTCCTTCACCATTCAATCATTATTTGCTATTAAGAACTTGTCTACTGAACTCGTGGATTCTGCATAAGCCTTAGAAGCCTCAGCCATTGAAACATGATGTCTTAAAACATCTGGTACAATCACCCTTTCTTATTTCTACATAGGTGATGTATGATCATCTAGGAGTTACTTTCTTCGTGCCTGTACAATCCTTTGTTGTGTTTCATCAAATGCCACATTGTACACATCTATCTTCGGATCATATTAAAGGAGAACAACTTCTTGTTTCTTGCGCGGGATTGGTTGTGATTTTAGAGGTGACAGAGGCTATGGTACGACCTTAGATGGCCTCGACATGAGATCGATGTCTTGGTCCTCTTGCTTCGGTTCTGTCTCCATGTTTGTTTCCTCCACCAAATACTCAACCTACTAGACAAGTTCCTGAACCTGCACCTAATCACCCTATTCATAATCTACTCGAGGTTATGTTGTCTCAACCTGTATCTGCTAGTTTTATTTGTTAATGTGGCTTGTCCTTCTTCCTATTCATGTTTTTGCCTTTCTTCACTCTCCTCCTGGATTCTTGTTCTCCTTTCATCTTCTTCTCCTTCTTCTGCAATCTCGTTTTGCATCTCTTCCAATATTTGCTTCTCCCTACTTCTCTGCACTATTCCCCTGTCACGTTGTTGCCTCTTTGCATTTATCTCCAAATCTACTCTCCCAATAAGTGGATATTCTTTGAACTTATAGATTTTCTCGACCTCTGCACTCTCCGGAATCTTCCTCTTGCCTTTTTCTTGCAACATTTTGCTTCTTAATACTACTATGGCTTCCTGTGGTGCTACTTCTTACAGAGATTATTTCCATTCTACAACCATGCTGACTGGTTCATTGAGCCTACAGGAGTTATAGAAATACCTCCAAGGATCTTCATGATCATATATTGATGCAGGATTTTAATGATAGCTCAAATTTTGAAATGTTCAAAAGAGTGTCAAACCTAAACAACCGGATAGATCTCATCTTCTTCATTCTGGCACCGTCAACGGTTCGAAAAACTGACACAGTATGAAGAAGTTATCACCATTTGAAAAAGTCCAATAAACTCTAATGTCCAAGGATAAATTGATTTTTGGAAAATATTAAAAAAATAATATTGCAAGGAATATTCTTTGCAATATTCCTTGGAATATTCCTTGAAATGTTCCTGTTTGACTGACCAATTAGGAGCCGACACGTGGAAAGCCTGGAGGTTGCCATGTGGCCTTGGAATGGTGTTGTAAAATTATGTTTGGGGTCTAGGGGGATCGAACATGTGACCTCCGGCAAGACAGGACCACGTGCTACCACCTCCGCTATCGTGTTTCTTAACACATAATAGTCAAATATTTTATTTAAGGTTTAACGAATTGTGGTTTGGAGGTTAGGACTACTAGCAGTCCCATACAACTATTCACACGCTGCGATGTTACCACCGTTTTCCAACAATCCAAGTGGTTGCATGTTGACCGCCAACTCAACGACCTTTCTCCCTAATCGCTAAAGGTTCTACCTATCACATGCACCACCGATAGGTAATATAATGGTCAGATCCGATGGTTTAGCTTGGTGGAGTGCTAAAAAGGTGGACTTTGCCAAATTTACTGCAGTGAAGTGCAATGTGCCAGATTTAGTGGAGGATCACTAGGAGTTAATGAATAAATGCACTCCAGAAGTGATTTTCGACCTAAGAGAGTGAAAAAATAGGCTAACTAGGCTAATTGAGTCCTTCTGAGGCCAATGGAATAGTCTAGATAATCTGAAGAAGCCATCTTCAAGAATATTTTCATCCAGGGAGATTTTGGAGCTCAAGGCCACCAGGGGTTGGAGGCAGTTACAGGAGCTACTAGTATCCATTCTCAATGAACCAATAGTCATTCCTAATTTTAATGAGCCTTATAAATCCATTGCAATGGTTTACAGAAGAATCTGAAGACTTCTAAAGGTCGAGATGCTACAAGGAAGTTTGAGGCAGCCTAGTGTCAACCGTGGAGGAACACTTAGATTGGGGATGTAGTGCTCATTTTGAAAAAGTGAACAATATATTACTGATGTGTGATATGTGCTAGAGATAGTAGAAGAGGTTTCAAAGACAGTTGAAGAATTCTGAAGGAGATTGTGCCATCAAGAATCTCAGGGAATCTCAGTGCACCGATTGAAGGAATCAAGTCTAAGGGATCTTAGATCTGTTTGCAGAATGATGACAGCCATGACAGGGATATAGATGATTTTCTAAGCCCACTGGTTGCGTCAATAACCATTGTAGTTGAGTGTGGAACTTGTAAAAGAATTGAATCCATAATGCCAAAGAGCCAAGTCAAATTGACAGAAGATCAAGGAGACGTAGCCTAGGATATTTGGGTGAACTTCTAGATTAAATTTGTTGCTATGTGTTGATGTTTATTTTCTGCATTATATGGGTGTTATGTGTCTAATATCAGTAGAAACAAATCAAATTGAATAACTTAAACAATTAAAAACATACAAAGACATACACGTGTTTCAAGTACTTAATTCCACAATTGTCAACATAAGCTAGATCAAATAATTGTTAAGCTTTGGAGTGAGAGGTTCTTGTAAGTGAAACAAGATGTTAAACCCTCATTTTAGATCACTTTGTTCGGCCAATGACATGCACCGTGGACCCATGGAAAGTGCAAGTTCACATAGTGGTTCTTGCATATGCTGTGCCAATCACACGGGTTGAAAATATTGGTGTTGAACCCGAACTTCTTCAAGTCCTCAGTCTCAACAACTACATCTTTCAAGGTACAAATATCGTACAACCCAATCCACAAAGGAAGAGTAGGACATGGTGGCTACTTCCTCCTATGCATTATGTGAAGAAATTTACTGCATAACATAAATAATTACTGAGAGGAATAAATATAAAAATAACCAGCAAAACCCATAAACACATAAACACAAATATTTATCTAGGAAAACTCCAAATCCATGGAAAACCCAACCTAATAAGATCTTATTAGCATTGGCCAAAACCCTGGCCAATCCGACCAAGTGAGCCTTCACTGCTCACCTCTAGGTCTTGCATTACAATGAAGTCCTTCCAGCCTTTTATAAGCTCCATTACATATAATACCATGGGCATAATACTATGGGTGCACAATACCATGTGCCCCAAAACCATCACTTGTTTAACCTAGTCAACTTTGACTCTACCCGAGTCACGTTTACCTAAAAATTCCCCCCTTAAACTTGACTTGGGGTTCCTTGACTAACTCCAGCCAAACCTGCTAACTGAGACAATCCTGCTCACTCTAGCTCTTACCCCCTCAGAGTTTTTACCTTGGGTATTGTTAACCCGACATCCCCCCTATCACCTAGGTCTAACCCAGATTTTACCGGTGATCACTGAGGGGTACACATGCCTTACCAAGTCTTACAGTAATATGCCAATTTACATGCAATAATTTGACTTCATTATTTTTTTTTGTTTATTGCTGCTACGATTTTGATCCATCCTCTCTCAATTTTATTTGCTCAAAAACTTCTATCAAACTGATCCAACTACGAGCCCGATAACCTTGTAGATTCCAGCATTAGTGGCCTCACATAGTAGAAAATGAACAATTTTTGAAGCCGCATGAACAATTTTCTTCTGCTAACCTGCATGCAGCCCACATCTACTCCATCTTTCAACATGGCATAGAACGCACAAGAAATATCCCTTATCGATTCCCTAT
>APFE031284936.1:361113-376372 GCA_000404065.3 Pinus taeda
TGACTGATACATAGTTGTTTTTAGTAGATTTTACGCCCGTGTTTGCTCTCTCTTTGCTTGTGTAGGTGTCCGTCCGCGAGGATAGTGGAGGACTGTGATCGGCTGGAGCGAAGGAGCGAGAGGATCATCTCTTCGACAAATGTAGCGTTGGAATCCAAGTAGGTTTGTTTTACCCACTTGTTAATTACAACTAGGAACCTGCAGTGTAGCATTGTTTGATTGTTGCTAGACCCCCTTTGGGCTAGTAGGGATTGCCTCTATCCGTAGAAGGGATTTACCTCTCCAACACCTATGAAAAAAGCTCTAAATAAAATCAGCCTTGAATTTTAATATTACCAAAAGGTATCTCTCAACCTTCTTTAAATCGCTGCATGAATCCCGAACAATTCGTCAGCATGTTCCAAACTAGTAAATATCGCAAATGCACTGCGATCCCTAGCAGTTACGACACTATCTTCTGCACATGCTCCTCGAGGTTCTTTCACATATGATTGTTTCACCATTATTTTCCAGATCTGTAAAAAAGGTTGCATTGATCTCATCAAGCACTATAAACCCCTGGCATCAAAGAATCCCTTTGAAGCTAATATTTGGCTCTTATAACAGTTGTTAAGAAATTTACTGCATAACATAAATAATTACTGAGAGGAATATATATAAGAAAATAACCAGCAACAACCATAAACACATAAACACAAATGTTTATCCAGGAAAACCACAAATCCATGGAAAAGCCCAATCTAATAAGATCTCATTAGAATTGGCCAAAACCCTGGCCAATCCAACCAAGTGAGCCTTCACCACTCACCTCCAGGTCTTGCTCTGAAGAGTAGGACAACCCAATCCGCAAAGGAAGAGTAGGACATGGTGGCTTCTTCCTCCTGTGCATTATTGCTAACAACCCTGTGGAGATGTGGTATGCAACCTCTTACATGATGAGATTGTCTATGGCAAACCTTGGTAGCTTATGTAGAGGTTTCTCCTTGCCAAACATCTTAATGAAGGTGCCATTGGGTGAGGCATACTAATTTGCAATGCTGAGCAATGGCTGCATTGTTTCTTGGGACATGCAAGGTGGTCTTGTTCAAATATCATCCTATACAATAGGGTGATGAAGTGGTCATAAAAGCTCATCCTGACTCCTCAGTAGTTGCTCTCACTTGCAATAAGCATTCACAACTTCTTTTGATGGTGTCCATGTCCAACCCATGCCAGGGAACTACTGTTGGGTGTAGATTGCATCAAGGAGTTATGTGGACATATAGAATCTTGCTTGTCCAGGCTTAGGTATATTCCAAGAATTTGAAACATGTAGTTTTAGCTGAAGAGCCAACATTTCCGACCATTTGAAAGTCCTTCCTTCATTTTCTAACTGATCCAACCTAACAACCAAACTTTGTGGGAATGTCTCCGTGCTCTCTTGGCCATACAAGTGACATGCAAATATGACCAATATTTGGTAAGCCTTCTTGAGTGACTTCATCTTGTAGACCTGGTTGGGTGTCCTCCAGAAATTTGAAGGCCCTTTTACCCAAGGCTTCAAGATATCTCTTGAGCTTACATTATTGATGGGAGTAGAGAATAGTGCATCCATGTAGTTCACTGAGTGCAGCAAGTCATACATTTGATGATATTTTTCTGATCTGAAGATGGTAAACTATGTTCCACTAGTGCTGCTTAGTGTCATCATCTTGGGATCAGTATGTGAGACAACCCAATGATTGATATCCACGCATGGGAAGGAGGGGTACCTACATATATCCTTGTACAAGGCTAACTTATGAATGCTAAAATAGACTTGATGATCTTCCAAATCTTTCTTGAAAGTGCGTGCAAATATGTCCTTTATTTCTTGCCATGTGATCTTGAAGTCCTTCTCTATGAACAACTGCCTGTTTGCATAAACAGGCAAATTTAATGGCACCTATTCAACCACATCTTGAGTGCTACTCTCTACAATGTCCTTTGATCCAGCTCTCTTGGAAACCATGATGCTTGTACTCTTGAGAGACTGCTCAACACCTAGAGACAGAGCAGACACTCATGATAAGTAAATGTCAGTTTAAAATACAATGCACTTCATGGATCGATCATGCAAAAAATTGGGTGACTAGTAGGAAATATTGCACAGTGGTGACTCTGGGAGGCCGGGGATTGCCAACTGGAACTACGCATTGCACAGTCCCAACTGCCAGTGAGATTGCTGCTGACTGGAACTTCGCAAAGTGCAGTCTAGTTGGGTTGACTATGGACTAGATCGACGCAACGCATAGTTCAGTCTGGCTTAACTACTCGCTGGGACTATGCACTGCACAATTCCAGTGGGAAAGACTGAGCACTGACTCCCAGAATAGTGCAAATCACTATTGTAGGCCACTGATAGGCAGTCTTTGTGCAATTCTTGGGGCCAAGGCAAAGCCTCAAGTTTAGGAATGCCCAGAGCATGCTAGTTGTTGGGCACCAAATTGGCCTATCTTTTCCCTTCATTTCTACTCCTCTTTTCATCCCTTTTGTATTCATTCACATACATTTACTATGTAAAGCTATGAGGTAATTCCCCTTTATCGTCTCTTGGGATATTTAATTAATGAAGTAGAGTCATGAGGGTTTTACCTATGTGAACCACTAAAACATGTTATGACCGCAGATTATGGAGTGCGGGTGTTGACCACACGGCATATCGCAACAATTCCGTGATTCACAGTAGCTGATTGACCACATTGAAACAACTTAACTGATTTGCAGCTGCTCTCAACTTGTTTTTGATCATTCCTTCTCTTGCTCTCTTGGCGCTAGTGCTGCGTTGAACTGATGTATATCTTTGGGCATATAGTTGCTAGGTTTTGGGGAGAGATGTTACTGCCCTTTGTACTGTATAAAAGAAGGGTCATTCTTGTACAAGAGGTTAGCAGACCCTACATTGTACTATAACGACATTGTTCATATTAATAAAATACAACCCTTTTTTGTTGGTCCATCTTTCACTGTGAGTAACGCAACCCTGATCAGAGAGCTGGGCCCGCTATTCTAATCAGGTGCTACGTGTTTCCTTGTTATTTTTGTATTGTTCATTTTTTTTTTTTTATTTCTTGATTGCTCTTCCAGATTCTTTAGATCACTATGAATACCCTTTTAAGTTTTGCAGTTGAGTTTCTATTTCCGTTTCAACAACGCTTTGATTTGGTAATCATGAACCCTTGGTCAATGGCAGATTGTAACCTTGCCCCTGTATATACCTTGTGTGTTTCCTTGAAAAGAATACGCACCGAGATTGATACATTAATGTAGGAAAAGGGGTGAATAAATCATTCATACCTAGACACCAACATTTTGGCGCCGTTACCGGGGAGGCTAACAAGGTGCAAGACACAATCTGTATCAACCAGAGGGTCAATCTCTTGTCTTGGGGAGAGAACAAGCTTTCTCACTTTGCTCCAGGTCTTGAGCATAGGTATTTTGTTTCTTTTGTGCTTTTATTGTTTTCTTGTTTTATTAGGGCCGATCTCTTGCCCTTGGGAGGGAGGAGTCCTTTGATGTCCTACTCCAAGACCTGAGCTTAGATTTCCCTAACACTTTTGTTGTTTTGGCTTTGAGAAACCAATCTCTCACCCTGGGAGGGAGGGGTCCTATGATGCCCTAATTCAAGTCTTAAAGTGTTAGGTTTTCTCGTATTTGTGTTATTTTTCTTGATTGGGTTTCTTTTCCTAGGGAGGGAGGAGTCCTTTGATGCCCTACTCCAGGCCCTGAACCCTAGGTTCCTGTTTTCTTTTTCTTTTTCCATTAACTATTCTCTTTTCAACATGATCTGTCATCCTGGGGAGGGAATGGTCTTTTGAAACCCTACTCCAGGTCTTGAGCACTGTGATTTGGTAGCAACATCTTTCGTCACGCCACTTGTATGAACAAAGAGCCAAATAAAAGGGGCAGAGGGAGAGCGCCAAAGAAGGGAGGACATGATTTGGGAAGGAATACTTATATCCAACAAATCATTGCAAAAGCTAAATCAGAGGTGTCTTCTCGTGCAACGTGAGGCCAAGTGTGCAGAAAAGATCTAAGGGACATTCTATAGATCAACCAGTGTTTTCCATAGCACCCTCTATTGATTCAATACAACAGGCCCTTCTAGCAGCTGGAGAGACAAGTAACAACACACTTGATAAAGGGATACCATTGCTCATAACAAAAGAAGAAGAAGTTGTGAGTAAAGCATCCGAGGGAATGGTCCATCCTAGTAAGGAAGAAGAAGTTTCAGAGAGGAGATCTGAAGGGTCAAGCCACTGTGACAGGGAGGAAGAAATTGTGGAAACACTTCTATCACCAAAGGATAGAGGGAGTGTTGTTAAGGCAACTCGAACCCTTGTGATAAAAGCCCTTCCGGTAGAGCCTATTGAAATCCCTAGTGAGTATTGGAGGATATTCATGACACCTACAACCTTTACTTTTGACTTCCCAATTGGGGATATTGGGACTGGTGCACCAACAAAGCCCATTCCTTTAACAACTTTGCCGAGTTTCCATAGGCTTACTTCAGAAGACCCTGACACGTTTTTGTTTGAATTTGACATTGTGTGTCGAGGATATGATTATATAACAGATGCTCAGAAATTGAAAATCTTTCTTGCTACACTAAAAGGGACAACCCTGCAGTCGTTTATGGGACTTGGGGGAAGGTCTATCACCACATGGGAGGAGATGAGAACTACTTTCTTGGAGAAGTACTAGGACTATTATAAATCATGGGATATTAAAGAAGAACTTTTCAAATTTACACAGAAAGAGGATGAAAATATGGAAGACTGTGTGGAACACTTTAAATACACATTGCAGAGATCAGGTCACTCTGACTTGGATAAGGACATTTTGAAAATTATCCTTCTCTGGGCCTTCCGAGAGTACTCTTTGGAATTATTAAATATAATCGGAAAGGGAGATATATTAAAGGAGAACTTTGACACCATCTGTGAGTTGTGCATCCAGTGCTCAAGGGGAGTTGTAAGGAATAAACAAGGGATTCCATCAACAAAAGTATCTGGTGGAAGTGTTACAAAAGCAGAAATTGGGAATCTGTTGAACAGCTTGAGGACTGATATCCTGAGTACCTTGTCTGAAAGATAGACACGCTGTAGGTAAAACAGAAACAACTAGAATTGGAAAGAACTATGGCTGTATTTTTCCCAACATGCAGGAAGAAATACCCACAGAGGGAATTTCCATTAAACTCTCTAGAGGAGTGTGTAATCTATGATTTGAATCATGTGACAAGTTCATGCCCATCCTTGCCAGGACTAAAAGCATTTTTTCAAGGGAAAGGCAAAGAGATGGAGCATATGTACTTTATGGGACCTAAAAAGGCATGGAAAACTCGGCTGTCGATGGGAAATCAAGGTATGTTTCCAAATCCATCTCAATATTTTAGTAATTTTAATATGGGTCCCCAATCCATGCCTTATCTACCCATGTGGCCCCAATACCAATTTCCACCTTGGCAGTAGTGGGCTCCTGAAGCTAGTTCGATTTCCTCGTGGGCTTGAAACGGGTGGGGACCTTCTCCTCCTGGTCAGTTTCCCCAGTCAATACCACAACAACAACTTCAGTTACCGTCTAATGTGCCTCCTGGTAATTATCTTGTTCATCCCCAACTTCCCATCCAACTCAATCCGAATCCTAACAATAAAGGGGCTCAGCAAGTTGACACCCGAAACCTACCTTCATACAACATCTCTACCAAAAAATTCTATGAGATGAATTTATGATTTGGGCGGACAATAGATGCTCAACCCTCACTAGTTATCATTGAACAAATTGACAGTGAGGAAAAGGAACCATAAATGGTTGAAGAGGAATCAAACCGAGTCAACAAAAATCATACACCTCCTCAACTGCTAGTTACTCAAAAACACCAAACTGAACCACCCTATCTAGAAAGGTTGGCTTTGAGTAAACCAACACCTCAAGCTAAGTTTGACCTGTTAGAGGAGTTATAGAATTTATTTGTCAAGATTCCCCTGTTGCAAGCTATGAGGGATGTACCTATATATGCAAAAACTCTTAGGGAATAGTGTGCTAAGAAGCCTAAAAAGAAATCACGAGACCCACTCACCTTTCATGTAATGGGGAAGTTATCAGATTTCATGATGGGAAGGTCCATGCATATAAAGTATGGGGATGCTGGGAACCCAATTTTAACGATGCAAATTAATGGGGTAGAAATTCCAAATGTACTGGTAGATTTGGGTGCTACCATAAATGTCATCATTGCTAAAAATATGCGTGCATTAGGTCTTCGTAACTTGAAACACACACCTACAGTGATAACTGGCAAATCGATCTACAATGAAACCAGTAGGGAAGTTAGAAGATATCAAAATTTTGGTCGATTCATTGCACTACCCTGTGGACTTCCTAGTACTACAAATGCAATCTCCAGGTGGAGGCCATCTCCTGCTTCTGGGAAGACTGTGGTTGGAAACCATAGGCACTTATATTGGTTGTCGGTCTGGCCATATGATTATTCAAATGGACAAAACACTAAGAATCTAGTATTATATCCTCCCGCAGAACCTAACCCCTTCAACAAAATCAATAGGCCATAAGAAATATTTATCTAGGAAAGAGTTTGAATCAGAAAATGAGGAGTTAAAGACCAATTCTTACTATTGGACAGGCCCTCCAGCTAAAAATTGAAACAAAAGATGATACAATTACTACCTTTATTAGTGATCCCTGTTCTATTTCAAGTTTAAATCAGCAAATATTGGAGTCCATCTTGAGCTTTGAGACTCAGGAAAGTATTGGAACAATAGATGGATTTGATGAGCTACCTACAATTGCGCCCCATGATAGTATTTCTGTGGAATTAAAACAAGGAAAAGCCATCAATATCAACCCAGATCTGTCAGAATCCAAGAAGAAATGACTCTTGGATTTTCTTTAGAAACACAAAGAAGCCTTCACTTGGGACTACTCAGATATGAAGGGGATTCCTGCTAATCTATGCACCCATCACATATACAAAGGAGGACTGTTTTCTTGTGAGGCAACCCTAGAGAATAATGAACCCTGCTCTGAAAAACATTGGTAAGGAAGAGCTCCAAAAGCTGGTGGACATGGGATTTATCTACCCCATTTCATACGACCAGTGGGTTTCCCCATTGGTATGGGTCCCTAAGAAAAATGGTAAATGGAAAATATGTGTGGACTACAGAGAATTTAATAAGGCAACTCAGAGAGACCATTTTCTGTTACCATTCATTGACCAAGTCTTAGATACATTAGCTAGGAAGAAGTTTATATCCTTCCTGGACGGATTTAGCGGGTAAAACGAGACCCAGATAGCTCCTGAATATTAGGATCATACCACTTTCACATGCCCTTGGGGAACGTTTGCATACCAGGTCCTCCCATTTGGTCTCTGTATTGCACCTGCAACATTCCAGAGGGTAATTTTGGGGATTTTCTCTGATCTGATGGATGATAGTGTTGAGATTTATATGGATGCTTTCGAAACATATGGAGATTCATTCGAAGAAGCATTAGGGAATCTAGAAAATTTCTTGAAAGATGCAAGTAGGTGCATGTCTCTTTAAGTACGAAAAATTGCCATATGATGATGAATGAAGGAATAGTCTTGGGACACTTGCTTTCGGCTGCACGAATCCAGATGGATCTAGCTAAGATAAAGGTAATACAAAATTTTCCAATACCCAGAACACCTACTTAGGTACGTAGCTTTATTGGTTGCACTAGTTATTATAGGCGCTTTATAGAAAATTTTGCTAAAACAACACATCCGCCTTTTCAATTACTGACAAAATACGCATAATTTGTGTGGACAGATGAATATGATGCAACCTTTATGAAGATCAAGGAACTGGTCTATAGTGCTCCGATCCTTAGAGGGCTAGACTGGGAATTACCATTCCATATTCATGCTGATGCTTCCCAGACAGCAGTTGGGGAAGTTTTGGGGCAACAAATCGATAAGGTACCATATGCAGTTTACTATGTTAGTAAGAACTTCACTCCTGCTGAGTTAAACTACACAGTGACTGAAAAAGAATTCCTTGTTGTAATCTATGCCATCAATAAGTTTTGACACTATACCACTGGTTAACCTATCTTTTTACACCCTGATCATGTTGCCATCAGGTATCTGATGAATAAACCCATTACTCCTGGTCGTATTACAAGATGGCTTTTGCTACTTCAAGAATTTGACATTGCCATAGTAGATAAACTAGGGAAGGACATCGTGGTTGCTGATTTTCTGTCTAGGTTAGAAAATAATGCTGAAGGTACACCTATCAAAGATAGCTTTCCAGATGAATATCTCTTTGCAATTTCTGCTAACACTCTGTGGTATGCAGATATTGCTAACTATCTTGCTACAAGGAAGGTACCTCATCATTTGTTATATAAGGATCAAAGAAAAATTATTCATCATAGTACTCGATATTCATGGATGGTAGGATACCTCTTTCATACAGGGGTTGATCAACAAATTCGGCGCTGTGTATTAGAGGATGATATCTATGAGATATTGAAGGTCACCTATTGTGGACCTTGTGGAGGACATTTTGGAGATAAAAGAACAGGCCACAAGGTGCTGCAAATGGGATACTACTAGCCTTCTATCTTTCGCGATGATAGAGATTATGTCCGAAGATGTGACAACTATCAATGGATGGGACAACCTGGGAAATTAGATGAAATTCCATTACAACCCGAGATAGTCCTTGAACCTTTTGAGAAGTGGGCCATCGATTTTGTTGGACCCTTCAACCCACCTTCTCACCAGAAGGTTCACATCATGGTCTATACTGATTATGTGACTAAGTGGGTGGAAACCAAAGCAGTTGCAAAAGCAATAGAATAGGTGGTGGTAGATTTCCTTTTTGAAGATATTTTTTCCCGATATGGTACCCCAAGAGAAATTGTTTTAGATGGAGGAGCACAGTTCACATCCCACATGGTAGAGATGCTTATGCAAAAATGCGGGGTTAAACACAGAGTGACAACTCCTTACTATCCCCACTCGAATGGACAGGTAGAAAGCATAAACAAGGTACTGGAAAATATCTTGACAAAAATTGTAGCAAGTCATCACTGGGATTGGTCACAGAAACTTCTAGAAGCTCTTTGGGCGTATAGGATGACATGGTGGAATACGACCGAGTTTTCAACATTTGAGCTACTCTATCGGAAAACCCCCTTGTTTCCAATAGACTTCGAGATCTGTACGCTTAGAACAGCTTTCGAAGTGGGATTACACCTATTAGAGGCCTAGAAACATCGGCTGGAACAACTCAATGAGTTAGACAAAATTCATTCAGTAGCTATTCAAAGAACCACTGCTATCCAACAATAGAGAACGAAATGGCATGATAAATTTATCAAGAATAAGGTGTTTCATATAGGAGATTGGGCATTGCTCTATGACTCCCGGCTCAAAGATTTTAAAGGAAAGCTTCACACTCATTGTATGGGACCCTATGAAGTGGACGTTGTATTCGACAATGGAACAGTTAGATTGGTTACAGTAGTTGAAAATTGTACTTCCTTCCTAATGAATGGACATCGTCTGAAGTTATATCATCGTCCAAATTTTGAGGATGCCTTCATCAAACAACTTTCTGGTACATCTGGTTTGATGGTTGTTGGTGGAAAGAATACTCCCTCTGCCTTCTGTTAAAATAATATATATATATATATATATAATAATAATAATAATAATAATAATAATATGCTATTACTACTTGTTTGTCTTTTTGCAAGAATCAGAACCGAATTATGACAAGGAGAAACTGAGAAATTTTCTAAGTAACAACCATTGTTGTTACTCCACCATTGCGATTACTCCATCGGTGATGTTATTTCGCCGTTGCTATTACTCTGCCATCGCTATTACTCCATCGGTGATGTTACTCCACTGTTGCTATTACTTCGTCATTGCTATTACTCCATCGGTGTTCTTACTCTGTCGTTGTTGTTACTCCGCAGGTGTTGTTACTCTATTGCTATTGTTACTCTGGTGGTGCTGTTACTCTGCCGCTATTGTTACTTTGGCGGTGCTATTACTTTGTCGTTGTTGTTACCCTGCTGGAGCTGTTACTCTGCCGTTGCTGTTACTCCATCGGTGCTGTTACTCCGCAGTTACTATTACTCCACCATTTTTGTTGCTCCACGGTGTTGTTACTCCGTCGTTGTTGTTACTCTGCCATTGTTGTTACTCCACCGTTGTTGTTACTCCATCCGTGTTGTTACTTCGTAGTTGCTATTACTCCACCACTGTTGTTACACCACCATAATGTTACTCCGTCGGTGCTGTTACTTCGTCAGTGCTATTACTCCGCCGTTGTTGTTACTCCGCTGGTTATTTTTGCTATTACTCCACTGCTAGGTATGTTGCCAAGTACACCTTCATTGACTCTTACAAATTTAATTAAAATATTCCAAAGAAGAGAATAGTACATGCCACAGACGGCCACATTTAAGTTGGGGGCATCCCATCACAAATAAATGATGGCGTACCTAAAATTATAATCATATCACATCATTACCAAATCTAATGCGAACGGAAACCAAAAATAGTGTGATTTTGTAATGATGATTCTGATGCATTGGAATTTGAGATCGTACGCCAAAAACATTGTCGGTCATTTCCCCAGTAGGCTATATTCAATCACCATAATCATTCACCTATAGTATCATACCCTGCCATTATTTGCTGTGTTTTTCGATGTACCAGCCATTATTACAACTCTTTTACCCCACGGCCACCATGCTAACATTATTTCTATCATCAGTTGGGTCACTGTTACTCTCCCCTTACCAGCTGACTGTATCCATCATGTTGATCCAATGGGTTGGCTGTGCACCATGAGCTGGAGTATACAACAATGGTCCAAAATAATTAGGAAGTATGGTAGGTTTTTTAAAATGCAGGGTGGAACGTCTATTTTGACAGGTTGCAAGGGTTTAACAAGGTGATTGCGATTGAATTTGCACTCAATTTAGAGGAAGGGAGCTCTCGGGTTCGGGGGATAGAAATCACTGTTACCGAGGAAACCATTACAGAGGTCAGCACGCTACCTGAGTAGGGGGAGAGATGGTTTTTGTGAAGAACCTCCCTCCCAAAGTTCTCTGAAAAATGTTTGCAAGCCGGAGAAAATGTTGTTCAGAAAGGTTGGGGGTATGAGCGGAATTCATTACCACACCCATGGGGTGAGGTAGCAGGTTTTGTAGTGAGATACATGTTGGACACCTAATCCTAAATGGGTTAGTGTGGAAGTCGAATGGACAAAAGAAGTCTAAGAGACCTTGGGATGTGAATCCCAACGGTCACATAATGTACTATAAATGTAAATCTCTTGTTAATAAAATTGTATTGCATGATTTATCTTTCCTATTTTTTCTCGCTCCCCATGTGTGTTTAACATGGTATCAGAGCAGGCATATTCCTACCCTACATAATTAATTTGAGCCATTTGTTTATGGCCTTTCTGTGCAATTTATTTTTGCCATATTCACTTGAACGTTTCTCTGCCTCACTGCCCATAAACGTTCCTGAAAGAAGTGCTGTCCATTATTCTCTATGCATTATTCCCTGACCAACGTTGTCCAACCTGCACTGCCTTTGTCATAACGCATCTATCCATTTTTTGTCCAGACAAAAGCAATTTTTTGTGAATAGCGCTGCCATACTGTGGTACTGACTTTTTATTCACCTACTGCCATACTGCCATACTGCGCTGCTCACCTTCTGCAATATCCCAACATCTCATAATACCATATGGATGTTGCCAGAGGCGTTGGACATGAATGCTGCATTATTTTTCATTTGAATGCAGATTTGAGATAACCCGAGTCTGAAGGAGACTTTACATTCATTCGTGTAAGCTGTGAGGTGAGGAACGAGGTTTTGTGATTGTCCCTCTATTCTCTGCCATATTTTGTCGATTCAAATCCCCTGGAGTTTATTTTAGCACTAGGCGTTCCTGCATCGCAGCTTTTCACCGTGAGCCATATCTCCTTTCCGTGCATCGTATTTCTCCATTGAGGGCCGTATGTCTTTACTGCTTCTTACCAGCCCATATAAAGAATCTGAAAGCTGGGTTCCCAGTGGCACCACATCTGTTTAACACTTGCACTACAAGTTCAGCCCTTTTGGAGACCAATTTCCTTGTCTTTTGTATCAATCAGAGCATCCAACCTTTAATGGATGTTCTTCTCCATTGTCTGGTCTTTCTTTTACCACATTACCGTAACTAATCATGTTCTGTTCGACTCTTTCATTCACCGCCTTATCGTAACTAACGAGGGAGAAACTAGCATTGCTCCGCTTGTTGTGAGTGATGCAATTGCTCGGACTGCCCCTTTCGTTCAGTTATGCAATTTCTTAGAGAAGCGTAACATGGGTGCCAATAATAATAGCTGTTGAGTCTCTGCTTCCACAGGATTGAATGATTTTTGCAACTCTGAAATCAGCTAAGCGCAGTTTGTGATCTTCATCTAACAATATATTACTGGATTTGACATCTCTGTGGATAATTGTAGGAACGCAGTCATTGTGAAAATAAGCCAATCCAAGCGCTATTCCAAGCACTATTTTATAGTGTGTCTGCGAAGTTGATGAGAATATCTTGAAAGAATTTGAATCATTATACAATGAACTGACAGATACCCAGGTTGCTTTTGTATCTTCTGCATTGTCTAGAAACTTAATTGACCCGCTTACTAGAACCAGTATTCCAGTTCTATGCTAATCCTGCAAATCCATTGTTTTGATCTCCATTTTAAACCTAGGGTGGTCTGAAGAAGTAGCAAGTGAAAGAATTTGATTGCTCAGGGAAGGAACCGGTGGGAGCTCGAGGAGAAGAGACTTGGGATTGAATCCCATTCCATTCCAACAAGTGATATTGAACAAAAAGCGACGGAAAAGGTCGTGTAAATTGATGATAAGCTCGTCGTTGGAAGCACTGCGAAGCAGGGGAAGCAGTCTATCGTGCACAAAGGAGATAGTAGAACGAATCAAATAATTACGGAAGTTTGTGGAGTGGAGTGCCAACGTACTGAGACTGTTGAAGTGGTTTAAAAAAAAAAAAAAGTCGCCGTCCTGCAAGAAAATATTATTATCCCCGAACATATCGTCGAATACGCTCTTCAAGTTGTTGCTCTTCACAAAGTTATGGAATATAGTCTTCAGCATATACTCCAGATTTCCTGGATCTGTAGTTAATACCCTATTCATCCATGGGAGTTGCAGAATGATAGTTGCTCCACTAAAATTGAGTAGATGAATGACCCAATCGTGCAGATCCTTTAAATTCCAAACTAGCGAAGGAAGCATGCCGAGAAGTGGACCCTTGAATGGCAGTTTCATCTTCCAAATTGTGGTCCTCAGTAAAAACGTTGGGATCAAGATGCATGAGATGCGTATGAAGGCCATTTCTGAGAAGCCAATATTACTCAACATCCATACATTCCGAACAATTCCATAGTAGTGAACGGAACGGGCTGCTGGCCGTTCAACATTTAGAATGACAATCTCCATGTAACGTGTACCCCCTAGAACGCTGTACACCCCAACATACAAAACTTCCTCTCTTTGCCCTACTCTATCCGCTGGGCAAAGCAGTTGATTGCGTGATCCGAGAACTTCTCCAGTATTTTTTCTCCCATGATCCTTTGTACAGGGTGCCAAGAGCAGTAATCTCCAGACCGTCACGTACTCCTCGTCTGTCCATCTTATGTGGTGGAAGATAAAGTCAGCAGCTTAAGCTATTGTCTCATGTTATATGCATAGCGGGTGGGTTGGTTGGCCAACAACCATATGGTAGTGAAACTCATCTTAGCTTTTAATTTAAGGTCTTCATTTTTGGTGAGACAATGGCCAAAATTAATTATTTTTTAGAGCTATTGAGCACATTAATGTTGTCTACTGTTGAAGACACGGTGAAGGTTAACAAAGGCACCCTCTTTGACATCCAACCCTCTCTGCAAAATGCACAGGAAAATATTGAGTTTTTGCAGCTGGAAACAAAGCTACAACAGAAAGAATTACAGCAATGGAGTCATTATTCTGAACTTGTTTCTGTTCAGAAGATTGAAATGGACTCCCATAAGCGGCAAGTTGATTCAAATATAGTGCCCTATGAAGTCACAGAATTGCATGCAGATGCAGAAACTCAGTCTGCACTTCCCAAGCCCATCATTAGACCTTGGGAACAGCTTGTCCACATCAAGCGCAAAACTGGTCTTGGATATGAGAAGGACTTGTCCTTTCATATTCCAGACTACTCAAAACCCATTCAGTTTCAGAGTGCTGGATTTATTCATGACAGTTCACCTGTTCTTCATGACAGTTCACCTCCAGCTGTTCCAGATTCTACTCCTCTTCCACCGCAACAGCAACAACAACAACAGAATGTGAAATGCCAACACTGTGACCGAGTAGGACATTTGAAAGATCACTGTTTTGATCTTCATCCATGTAAGCACTGTCATAAAACCAGTCATTCTTCACACAGATGCTTCAGAAAAAAACGTCCTACAAGAACAAAGATTCATCTTGGATGGATCGCTTCTTGGCAATGGGCATCAAAAGCCAAGAAGATATTCCAAACACATGTCAGAACTTGTTCCAGAGTATTGAACAATATTGCAGTTGAGTTTTCTCCATCATCTCACCTTGTATATGACAGAGGGGAAAATGATGGTCATCTACAAGCTTCAAAGCCACATCAAGCGAGCCTGAGCCACAACCTGCCACACCAGTTTTAGAGTTGTAGCCAGAGACAAAGATGGCTGAACATGCCTTCAGTTGGCAATTTGGAGCACTTCCTCTAGTAGAAGACTTCAGCTTCTTGCTAGTTTTGGAAGAGTTCCAGGAACAAAATTGAGAACAATTCCTCTAGCAGAAGACTCCAGCTTCTTGCCAGTTTTGGAAGAGTTCCAGGAATTGCATTAAGCATTCCAGAGTTGTTGGTCATCCTTAAACCATCATAGGTTGAAACTTCCGTTTTCAGGTTGAAGTTTTATCTTTTATGCGGGGTGAGACCTCCCTTTTATGGTTGAAGGTTTCCCTCTTTAAAACAATAGGATCACTTCCTCTAGTAGAAGACTTCAGCTTCTTGCCAATTTTGGAAGAGTTCTGGGAACTGCACTAAGTGTTCCAGTGTTGGTGGCCATTCTTAAACCACTGCCCTTTATACCAACATTTCAGAGAGCACATTCAGCCTAGTGCTGCCATGCATTTTTG
>APFE031284936.1:376921-392347 GCA_000404065.3 Pinus taeda
AAGAGACCTTGGGATGTGAATCCCAACGGTCACATAATGTACTATAAATGTAAATCTCTTGTTAATAAAATTGTATTGCATGATTTATCTTTCCTATTTTTTCTCGCTCCCCATGTGTGTTTAACAATACATAACCTATGAGGGGAGGTATACCACCATGTTTAAATATCATTTCACAATTTTGGCTCACCTCCGATTCCCACAGTTGAAATCCTTCTCATTGAATATGCCTTTGTTCCTATTAAAAAGTCTCCATTTGATGGCACAATCTGCTCGACATTTGCTAGTAATGTCGCATCATCCTGAACCACCATTCACTCGATGTTGTTGTGCCTAAGCTAGAAAATGTGGGTACTATTCCACATAACAACTGTCAGGAGTAGGGATTGTTTATTTTTGAAGAGAAAAAACTCAAGCAGTTGCAATCATAACTGATGGATATTTGTATTTAGCAATAGGTTGTAACTACTTTTATTTTTTATCAGCATGAGAATCATGAGATTCTCATGACTAATATGTTTTTAACTTCAGGTTGTATTAATTATAAAAGACTTGATTTTTCATGTAAAAGGATACGAAATATAGAAGAGTACTGCTACTCTGCTTCTATAATTCTGAGTTTACTTTTAATATCAATCAACACGGTGATGTTGTTATGGTTCTTCAACTGATTCATTAATAACTTTTTTATTCTTCCTGTGCCCTGCTGAGGAGGAAGGGCACTCCTCTTTGGCATGGATTGCAGTGATATAGGTAGTGTACATTCTAGTTTAGTTAATTGATTTATGGTTTATCGATGTTTATGTACAAATCGTGGATTACATTTGCTCCTGTTTCTATTTATATTATGTTGTTACACTGAGTTAATCAATAGAATGGTAGTAACCAGTTGGAGTAGATATTAGTTCCTGTGTGGCACGCCTTTAATTTGATAGCCGCAAGTTGTGATTTAATTATGTAGAGTGTTTTTATGTCTACATGCATGGTTTGATTCAACAATTTAGATCAACAACATCTTTTACAGTTTTTTTCATTTTCTTATTCTTGGCTGGAGTGTATCGGCACAGACAGTGCGAACTCCATTGAAATAGCAAGACCTACCCTAGGTGGACAATTAATGTTGCAGTCTCAGTCAATTAAGATTGATTAAAACATCATTACATAACATTTTGATTATCTCGTTGGCATACTTTCCCTAAGAGACAAAATATTCCTCAACACCTTGCTATAGTTCCATACCCATAAAGTAGTGCATGAGCCCCAAGTCCTTCATTTCAAACTCTCTTCCAATATCCTCTTTGCACAACTTGATCAACTTATCATCACATGTTAGAATGAAGTCATTGACATATAAAACAATAATCAACAATTTACCTTCGACCATAATCATGAGCCTAGGTATTGTAGCAAGAATGTTGCAACTCCTAGGGATACCAGCTTTACTTATCAAGCGAGGGTTCGTACAAACTTGGAGGTGACGATGCTATATACAAAAGTAGAAGTGAAGGTACTACTTGTTGTCACTGCTCATCTAGCAAGAGACCCCAGGGGTTCCAAGCAAACTTCTATAGGCTCAGAAGAAGCTTGATTTTGATGGAAGGAGAGAAAATCTAATCTAAGGGAAAGCTACTCTACTTGCAAACATGAAGAAAAAAACATGCAATCCTAAATCACATCGTAACCTGATTAACAATGGAAAAAACTATGCATGAACAGATTTGGAAATGAACACTAACCTACTATTGCTATCTAGGTTGCAAAATAAGAAAGCATCAAAACTAGGCTAAGGGGCCAAAAATGGAACTAGGCTAAGTCTGTGTATAAGCGGAAGAAGCGGTTAGAGGAAAAAATGGTGAAAAGAGGATGTAATGAGAAACAACACATGACGACCATTGGATCAGGAGGGTGAAGGGTAAATGAATAGTTGATATCAGACAGTAGGAGCGTATGTAGGCAAATGGGTGGACACGGTGGACTAACAGGATGGACGTTTGGGATTATATCATTGAGACGATCAATAGATGAATAGTGGAGATTGGTCAAGCCAATTGGCGATCGGGTGAAGCGACAACCATCAGATCAAGAGACAAATTGATGGTGGAGAGTTCAAGGTGATAAAGTGATTAGGTGATGGGACAACCGTTAGATCTGGCAAGGCAGATCAATGGTGGAGGATGGAACACAAAAAGAAACATGTGGAAATGACGAGCGGGTTTGGAGGGCAGTAAGCAGTATCTCGCGCACCCTCAAAACCATAAGTTGCATTTTGATAATTCACGTGACTAGCTTCTCTAGTTGGCGCGTAGCATGGGGAAACTGCCCATCTCGCATGCTCTCAGCCCAATAACATTCAGATGTAAATCCACACGATATGGTGTGAAGGTTGTTGAATCTAGCAAAGCAGATCTACAATGGAGAGCTGACTGAGTAGGTTGGTGATCGGGTGTGCGATAAATGTTGGATCGAAAAAGGAAGATCTGTGGTGGGGATTTAAAAGGTAGAAAGTCAAATGTGAAAAGTGGCTTGGAGCAGTGATTGGATGATTTGTCTTGTGGAAGGCATTTTACCAGTAAAATCGTTTAAACATGAATTAACAACTCTCATTGAGCGTTTTTTAGGATGAAGGAGACTGACAACATGAGTGAGGTCTTAGGCAGAGGGTGAAGGAACAGATGACCAATAAATGAGTCAATGATCATGAAACACACCAAGCAATGATATGATGAACCACGTGATTGCATGAAACGACAAACCTAGTTGAAACCAAAACCCTGTGCTTTTAGGGTTGTTGTGGGGTTTCTTCCTCACATCACGGTCCAAGAGGGAGGAGGTGAGGCTGAGACACCTGTGAGAAACCTTGTAGATCTTTTATTTTCCATCGCACTGATTAACTGAAAGCATGAATGGAATGAACTAAAACACAACTACTCTATTCGACCTTGCTGTAATGGACTGCAACTATTCAAGCAAATGAACAGGAAACAGGAAACTACTTAAGTCAATGAGCAGGAAACCAGAAATTTGTGTTGAACCACTCTAATGAAAATTAATCTGTTTAACCAAATGAACAATCAAACCATGTATCTATGCTACTACTGTAATGGAAATGAACTACTTAAGTTAATGAACAGAAAGTAGGATTCTATGCTAGAACACAATATAAGAAAGAGGAGCTTTGGCTACTAGGGTTGGGCCCTAACCCAAGAGCTTCAGCCCTCTTAGTTAACTCAGGTTTGGCTCAAATCAAAACTCATCTTCGTTATCAAAGAACATTGTATTACATCAAAATATTACAAGTCATAAGGTCTGAATACTTGCTAACTGACTGAATGACTATTGGTTAACTCCCTAGTTGACTAACTAAAAAAAATGAGGTCCTAAGCCTCTTTATTTATACATTTGATGTCTCAATGACTTCCCTCAAAATTAGGGAGGTACAACTCCCAACTTAATGGTAACTTGTCCTTTTACTTTTACTAGCTCGATTGCCTTCTAATAGGGAGGCTTCTTGTATGTCCACTTGATTGGCTATCTTTTAATACTCTTGATTTGGCTGTGTGTACTTTTAGCTGATGGAGGCATATTCAAATGGATGGGCATTAAATGAGGAAGATTTACCTCCTATAATTTCTCTTCCTTGTCCGATTTGATTTTTTACCAAGGTCTTTTACCATAGTCCCTTGCATTTACCTTTTATCCATGCATTTCCATTTCTTTTATCCTTTATTCTTGCATTACATGCACATTAGACCACAAAGAAAAATATCCAACTCTAACTCATCTCATAAGCAAAATTATAATAAAAAGTATGCAATAAGTGGTGAGAATAGTTGGTTTGACTAAGCTAGGAGGTGAATTAAGGCCAATTAAGGACCATGTAATTACTCAATTATGAGACTCATCATCACCCCCCTAGTGAAAGTGTTGCTCATCCTCTGAGCAACTTAGCAGCTTTGGTAGCCTCTCTAACATTTCATGCTTATGCTATGGTCTTTTCTTCTTGTTTATAATAGTCTGCTTTCCTTTCTCCTTCTCCCCACTAATATTCTTTGATCTTCAAGCTATGTGGTAGTGTGTTATCTATTTTAGAAGGCATGTATATTACCATTTCTTTAGCAGCCTAAACAGATCCTCATAATGTGTATTTTCTTGCACTTGGACAATAAGATATCTAAGTGTTGGCTCACAATTACTTGCAATTAGATGTTGATTAGGACCATGGGGTTTGATTGTTCAGTGACTTCTCTATCCTTGAGGCCACTTAGCTCTTTTGTTCCATGCTACTCTTTCTTTTTTTGTTTCAATGCCTTCTTTCTCTTCTATTTAGCATCCTGTTTCCTTGTGTTCTCCTTTGTCATGTCCCTCTATATTAGTTTCTTCTATATCCATCTCCTCCCCATGTAGCTCTGTATCTACTTTTTCTTGTTTTGTCTCCTCCTTTCTGACAGAAGGAATGACATCATAGATGAATACTTTGATGTCATCCTTTGCTAGTAAGTCATTGAATATTGTCCATGTTCTAGTGATCCCGAGGTTTTGGAGGGCAAAGCCGTTTTAGAGGAAACTGGCCACCTTTTTACTCACAAAGCAACTACCTCTTAACCTTTACAACTTTTGATCAAATGATGCAGATGAGTGAGTGAGTAGGATACTTACTTGTGGCCTTAATTCCGTGCTACAAGTGTCAACGATCAGAGGTGCTGCTCATGGTCATTCTTCTTCCTCCTCTGTTGTCTACTGACGGTTTCTTGACTACAGATCTGATGGTCATCTTTTTGCCTATTTTGTTATCTATTGTATAGAGGGAGTAGGAGTGTGTGTGAAGGTAGGGATGATGGTAATGGATGAGGTGATGCTATGGAAAACACAATCTCCTCCTGAATTGAAGTAGTGAAGTGAAAAAACAATGGAATTTATGGAGGGATTCATGGTAAGGAATGGGGAAGATGAACATATGTGAGGGAGGCCCCCTTTGGATCTTCTCCTTGCTGCTTGATTTTATTTCTCATCCTCCTACAAACAACAATTATGTTTTTTCTTTTATTATTATATTTCTTTGAAAAACACCTAGGCTACCTTAGAGAGGTTTTCACCCTAGGTATCTACCCTGGGTGCCTCAAAGAAGGTTTTCACCCAGGGATCTTCTTTTTCTTTCCTTTTTTTTCTCATCCTTGGGCTGCCTCATGGAGGTATTCAACCCAAATATGGGACTCAGGCACCTCATGGAGGTTTTCAACTGAATCCTTATTCTGTTTTTTATTTGTTTTTCATTGACTTGATGAGGGAGGAGCTGAAAATTACTCCACCATCATCACTGTCTTATTGATGCCGTCAATGAACTCTTGTTTAGATGAGGGCATATTTTATAATTTCAATCTGTTTCCATTAACTAGCAATGGAATGGCTTCTTCATCTATAGTCTTGATTTGCACTGAACCATTGTCATGGAATCTTTCCACCACATATGGTCCGAGCCATCTTGTTCTTATATTTCCCTTGAAGTCCTTGTACCTTGAATCATATAATAAGGCCCAGTCTCATTCTTCAAACAACTTCTCCTTAATAATCTTGTCATGCCATGTCTTCCTCTAAAGCTGAACTATCTTTGTATGAAGGAGGGCTTGCATTCTGAATTCCTCTAGACCAGTCAAATGGAACAACCTTTCTTTTTGTGCATCACTGAGATCTAGATCTAGTTGGGCTGCCATCCTCAATGTCTTATATTAAAATTGAATGGACAACAAAGCCTATTTCCCATAGACCAACTCATAGGGTGTAAATCCAGTGGTGGTCTTCCATGTTGTATTATAGGCCTAGGTGGCCTCAACTAGTCTCTTAGCCTAGTCCTTTCTACTGGTGTTCACTACCTTGGTTAGGATGTTCTCCAGGGCTTTGTTGGTCACCTCCACTTGCCCATTTTCTTGTGGATGATAAGGAGTGGAGGTCCTACATTTGATTTTGTGATGCTTAAGCAGTTCTTCAATCATGTTGGAGGTGAACTAGCTAACTTAGTGTGTGACTAGTTCTCTAGGGTACCCAAATTTGGAGAATATGTTCACCCTTAGGAACTCAACCACCTTTTCTTCTGTTGTTGCCTTGATTTCTTTGATTTCTACCCACTTATCTAGATAATTAGTGCACATAATGATGTGTTTTTTTTTCTTTGAAGGAGGGTTGATAGGCCCAATGAAGACAATGCCCCACTTGTCAAATGGCTCAAAAGTCACTTGAGGCTGAAGGGGAATTTCATCCATTGGAATCAGATTTCCCATTATCTAGCACCGGTCACACTAACTAACATATTTCTTCACATACTGATGAAGAGTAGGCCAATAATAGCCTGCTTGCAGCACCTTGAATGCTATCCCTTTTTCTGCAAGGTGACCTCCACAAGGCCCATCATGACAAGTCAAAAGGATGTCAAAGACCTCCTCTTCCCTTACACATCTTCTCAAGATTTTATCTAGGCAAAGTTTGAACAGATTGCCACCAATCCAAGTGAAGGGGACACTTTTCCTTATTATCTTGCTTTTTTCTCTCGAGGGCAGGTTTGGTGGGAACTGTGTTGAGACCAGATAGGTTGCTATATTAGCAAACCATGGGGAGAGCATTGAGATAACAAACAAATGCTCACCTGGGAACTGATCATCCACCATTCCTTCTTCACCTGCAGGTAGATTCATTCTAGACAGAAAGTCAGCAACAACATTTCTTTACCAGGCTTATCAACAATAGTTAAATCAAACTGCTGCAAAAAAATAACCATATGATGATTCTAGCATTTACATCTGGTTTGTTCATTAAATATTTAATTGTAGCATGATTAGTATGCATAAATGTTTGATAGCCTATAATGTAATGCCTAAAATTGTTCAATTAATGCACAACAACTAGGAGTTATTTCTCTGTCACAGTATAGTTTAGTTAAGCCTTTGATAGGTTTTTACTTGTAAAGTAGATGGCATAAGGCAATTTCTCTTCTACCTATCCTAAGGTTGCTCCTATGGCTCTATGTGAGGCATCAACATGAATGTGAAAAGGGAGGGCCTAGTTTGGGCATCTAAGGATTGGTGCAGTGGTTACCTTATTCTTTAAAATTTCCAAGGCCTCTTAACAACTCTTTGACCATATAAATTCAGAATCTTTGGCCAATAATCCAAACAAAGGATAGGCTAGCTTGCTGATGTCTTTTATGAATCTTCTGTAATATCCAACTAGCCCTTAGAAACTCCTTACATCTCTCTTATTTTATGGAGGAGGGGCCCTTTAAATGATTGCTACATTGCTTGGGTCCACTTGCAGTCCTTGCTGAGATATTGAGTGACCTATCATAGTCCCTTCAGTCATTAAGAATTCACATTTTTCTGGATTGAGGGACAAGTTCATCTAAATGCATTTGTGTAATACTTTTCCTAAGTTAGTCAGAGCCTCTTGGAAATCACAGCCATAAGGTGTAAAATCATCCACGTAGTTCTTCACAATGTCATGAACTAATTCAACAAAAATACTTAGGACTACTCTCTGGAAGGTGGCAGGAGCATTGCACAGGCTGAAAGGAAGGACTCTATAGTAAAAAAATACCCCATGGACAGGTGAAAGTGGTCTTCTCCTGGTCTTTTAGGAAGATTTGGATTTGGTTGTACCCACTGAATCCATCTAGGAAAGAAAAAACTTCTTCCCTGCCAGGCCATCTAACACATGGTCAATGAAGGGTAAGGGAAAATGATCCTTCTTGGTGGCTTTGTTCAGCGCCCTATAATCAACACAAATCCTCCACTTGCCATTTTTCTTGGGCACTAACACAAAAGGAGAGACCCACTCATTGTTAGAGATAGGGTAAATGAACCCTGCATCTAACGGTTTCTGCAGTTCTTCTTTGACTATGTCTTTGAGGGCTTGATTCATTCTCATTTATGGTTGCTTGACTAGCTTGCAACCTTCCTTGATGTATATGTGGTGAGTACACACTGAAGGGTGTACTCCCTTCATTTCCTTGTAGTTCCAAGCAAAAGCTTCTAGTTTTCCCCCCAACAAGTTGCATAGATATTCCTCCTCTAAAGTAGAGAGAGATGGATTAATCTTCAAGGTTTTCTCTAGCCCAAATTATATGGTTTTGACTCGGAGTGGGTTGGAATTGGCCAAGCATAAGTCAATTTGATGATTGTTCAGTGTTTGTTTTACTTCTTCTTCTAGGGGTAATGAACTAGGAGTTGGACTCTGGAACATGTGTTTAATTAAATCACCCTCATCTTGTTGTCCTCCTCCTATGATGGCTTCCAAAGTATGAATTTGTGCAGAATAAAGCTCATCTTCTTCCTCCTCCTCTAGCCATAAAGGTAAGTCATGTTCTAGGGAGGGTTGGGTAGGAGGGTATAGGACTAATTGTTTAGACATATGCCCATTCTTGATGGTCATATTCCTAGCTATGCAACTAATATAGGCATCATTTGTGGCCAACCATGGCCTCCCAAGGATGAGAGGGTAATTGGGAAGCTTAGCCTTGGGTTGGAGAACTAGGAAATCTACTAGGTACTCCCAGGAATCAATGGAGACCATCACACCCTCCACAATTGCCTCAGGGGTGACTATAGAATGGTCTGCAAGTTGCAGCACTATTGTGGTCTTCCTTAATGACCCTTGGAGGTTAAGCTTGAGCATGGTGTCCTTGGTCATCAAATTAATGGAAACCCCAAGATCAATCAAAGTGCGTGGGACAATGGTGCCATTGATGTAGACATCAACTACAGGGATTCTATGGTCTAAGTATTTTGGACATATTGCCTATCCCAACATTAAGTCAAATAACTGCCCAATGACATTAATGGTAGGGGCATCCCTTCTTCTTCTTCTTAGATGCTTAAAGCACTTCTCCTTAATCAATTTATTATAAATAAGCACATCTTCGATTGCCTAGAGAAGGGGAATCTTTACACATAGGTTTTCCAATTCTCCTAGAAGTTTAGTTTCTTCCGGGGTAGGCTAGTGTGGTTGGGCTAATCTTTTAGGAAAGGGTGGATTTTCTTTAAGGTTTCTTTCCTCTCTTTTTTTCTCAACCTCCTTATGTGGAGAGGGAGGTTTGTTATCTGGGAGAATTCTCCCAAATCTCAGGTTGATCTCCAGAATTTCAAAAACATAATCTAGGTATGATGTCTTTCCACTGTATGTTTGTTGGGCCTACCTATTGTTTGGGTTTAGATTTTCCTGGGAAGGCATCTCAGGTTTCCTAGATGGAGCAAAGTGCAAGAGTTGTGGTTGGGTAGGTGATGGAGGTAATAGAGTTGGAACATTATTGAATTGGGGCCTCCACCCCTGGGGTAGGGTATTCCACTGATGTTGTGGCTCATTGTAAGGTTGAAATAACTTGTTGGTTGGTGGGGAATGATATTGGGATGTTTAGGACCAAGGAGGGGGTGTAGACTAGGAAGGATTGGTAGGAGGTCCCCAAGAAGGTGTAGCTGTGTTTTGGTTGGGTTTGTAATATGCATGGGATGATCCTTGCATACCCTACTGGTATGGTCTAGGCCCAAAAGGTCTCCTTTGATTAATGTAGCAAAGCTACTCAGTGATACCTTCAGATCCTTGATATACAACTTTAAGTCCAGGCAAGGAAGGGCACTTGTCTGTGGAGTGGATTTCTTCATAGACTGAGCAAATCTCGATATAGTTTAATGGGCATTCATTCCTAAGATGCCTTTGGTGCACCTAGAATAGAAGATGGCCAGGGCTCTCTCTCCTTCCTTTTGATTTCTTCTGATATTCATGGTATCCAATTGTAAGGCAAGGCTTTGCAACATCTCACTTTTGAATTCCTCTAGCATATTTCCAATTTCACCCTTGATGGATGAGTGGGAGGACCATGTACTAGCCATAGGTTGACTACCTCTACCCCTGTTTCTGGATGCCCTAGAATAGTTTCTAAAGTCAATATTGATGTCTTCATAGGGTAGTTGGTAGATATCTCCTCATGATAAAATATGTAACGTGTCTAGGATATCCTCCCTCACTCCTCTAAGCAAGACCAGCTTCAGTGACTCAGGGTCAAGAGTGCACTTAGCCCTTTTGTAACTGTGCTAGAATCTCTCTTCATAGTTTTCTAGGGATTCATCATGGCCCATGGTCATCCTAAAAATTTCATCTTTAGTGTCCTTTGACCTATAGGAATCCCTATATTTGTTGTTAAACTCTTGTTCCATTTGAGCCAAAGTTGTTATGTTATCTCTAGGTAAACCCATGAAACAACGCAATGCTGCCTCGTTGAGGATAGATGGAAATAGTTTCAACTTTTTCTCATCATCCGTGTAGTCATAGGTTCGACAAAAAAAAAAAAACTCAAATAGGAAAGTGTCAGGGTCCTCTGTGGTCAAGCCATGGAAATGAGGTAGAGCAGAGGGACTTATGTTATTCATTTTAGTTTCCCCATTGGTTTCCCTAATGGGGAAGGAACTCGCAATTCTCCCTCTATCTCCTCTGTCATTTAAGTGTTCAACCATTGTTCCAGTAGGAATGGGTTCTTCCTCTTCTTCTTCCCCTATAGGTTCTTCAAATATGTCAGGTTGCTCAACCAAAGGGACTTCCAATTCACTGTTAGTGAAGAAGAAAGAAGGTTGACTCTTGGATTCGGTGGGGGTGTTTGGCAAGATTTTTCTTGAAGTATCCCTAATCCTACGAGGCATGAAAGGAAATGTTTTTGGGATTTTTTGAGATTTTTCTTGAAAGCTGGGAAGTAATTGTAGAAAGGAAATTGCTTAATTGAGTGAAAACCATAACAAAAGGAAACTACTTGCTGAATTGAGATTGTTGAATGGAAGACTATTGACAGAAAGAAAATTGCTTGCAGAATGAGATTGTTGATGGAATGAAAACTACTAACAAAAGGAAACTACTTGCTGAATTGAAATTGCTGGATGAAACTAGATTAACTTGCAGAGTGGAAAGAAAAGAAGATAAGTGACAAAAATGAAAGAAAGAAACTAGATTACTTTTGCAGAATAAACTAATGGAAGAAAGTTGGAAACTAGAAAATACAAGAAAAGAGCAGTAAGTACTACTACCCTGACACCTCCCTGGCAGCAATGCAAAAACGTGATGAGCCTAGGTATTGTAGCAAGAAAAATGCCACTCTCAGGGCTACCAACTTTAGTTATCAACTCGGGGTTCGTACAAAATTGGAGGTGACGGTGTTATATACACAAGTAAAAGTGAAGGTACTGCCTCTTGTCACTGCTCATCTGGTAAGAGACCCAGGGGTTCCAAGCCAAACTTCTATAGGGTCAGAAGAAGCTTGATTTTGATGGAAGGAGAGCAAATCTAATCTAAGGGAGAGCTACTCTACTTGCAGACATGAAGAAAATAAAATGCAATCCTAAATAACACCATAACTCGATTAACCATGGAAACAACTATTTTTGAATAGAATTGGAAATTAACACTAACCTACTGCTACTATCTAGGTTGTAGAAGCAAAAAGCACCAAAACTAGGCTAAGTCTATGTATAAGCGGAAAAAGCAGTCAGAGGTTAAAATGGTGAAAATATGATGTAATGAGAAACAATGCATGAGGACTGTTGGATTAGGCAGGTGAAGGGTAAATGAATAGTTGAGATTGGACAATAGGATGGTACATAGGTAAATGGGTAGACATGGTGGACTAACAGGATGGACGGCTGGGATTATATCATGGAGGCGGTCGACAGATGAACGACAGAGATTAGCTAAGCTAATTGGCGATCGGGTGAAGCGACAACCATCTGATCAAGAGACAGATCAACGGTGGAGATTTCAAGGCGATAAAGTGATTGGGTGATGCGACAACTGTCAGATCTGCCAGGGCAGATCAACGGTGGGGTTGGAGCACGAAAAGAAATGTGTGGAAATGAAAAGTAGGTTTGGAGGGTGATAAGTGGTATCTCGCATGCCCTCAAAACCATAAGTTGTATTTTGAAAATTCACGCGATTAGCTTCCCCAGTCGACACATAGCATGAGGTAACCACCCATCTCGCGTGCTCTCAACCCGATAACGTTCAGACAGAAATCCATGTGATATGGTGTGAAGGCCGTTAGATCTAGGAAAACAATTCTATGGTGGAGAGGTGACTGAGAAGTTTGGTGAGTGGGTGCGCGATAACCGTCGAATCTAACAAGGCAGATAGATGGTGGGGATTTAAAATGCATAAAGTCAAATGTGAAAAGTGGCTTTGAGTGGTGATTGGATGATTTGGCTTATGAAAAGCTTTTTACCGGTAAAATCATTTAAACATGAATTAACATCTCTTGGTGCGGGTCTCAGGCTGAAGGAGATTGATAACATGAGTGAGGTTTTAGGCAGAGGGTGAAGGGACAGATGACCAAGAAATGATTGAATGATCATGAAACAAACCAAGCAACGATATGATGAACCATGTGATTGCATTAAATGAAAAACGATGTGAAAACCAAAACCCTATGTTTTTGGGGTTGCTATAGGGTTTCTTCCTCACATCATGGTCCCAGAGGGAGGAGGTGAGGTCGAGACACTTGTGAGCAACCTTGTAGATCTTTTCTTTGCCAACCTACTGATTAAATGAAAGCATGAATGGAACAATCTCAAACACAACTACTATGTTCTAGCCTACTGTAATGGTTTGCAACTATTCAAGCAAATGAATAGGAAACAGGAAACTACTTAAGTCAATGAGAAGGAAACCATAAATCTATGCTGAACCACTGTAATGAAAATGCATCTATTTAACCAAATGACCAATCAAACCATGCATCTATGCTACTACTATAATGGAAATGAACTACTTAAGTTAGTGAACAGAAAGCAGGATTCCATTCTAGAATACAATACAAGAAAGAGGAGCTATTGCTGTTAGGGTTGGGTCCTAACCCAAGAGCTTCAGCCCTCTGAGTTAACTCAATGTTGGCTCAAATCAAAACTCATCTTCATTATTGAAGAACACTATATTACATCAAACTATTACAAGTCAAAAGGTCTGAATACTTGCTAATTGATTGACTAACTATTGATTAACTGCCTAGCTGACTAACTAGAAAAATTGAGGTCCTAAGCCTCTTTATTTATACATCTGAAGTCTTAACGACTTACCTCAAAATTAGGGAGCTACAACTCCCAAATTAATGGTAACTTGTCCTTTTAATTTCACTAGCTCGACTCCCTTCTAGTAGGGAGGTTGCTTGTAATTCCACTTGCTTGGATATATTTTAGTACTCCTGATTTGGGTGTGTGTTCTTTTAGCTGATGGAGGGATATTCGAATGGATGGGCAGTAAATCAAGAGGATTTACCTCCTATAATTTTTCTCCCTTGTCCCGTTTGAGTTTTTACCAAGGTCTTTTACCATAGTCCCTTTCTTTTACCTTTTATCCCTGCATTTCCCTTATTTTTATCATTTATTCTTGCATTACATGCACATTAGACCACAAAGAAAAATATCCAACTCTAACTCATCTCATAAGAAAAATTATAATCAAAAGTATGTAATAAGTTGTGAGAATAATTGGTTTGACTAAGCTAGGAGGTGAATTAAGGCCAATTAAGGCCCATGTAATTACTCAATGATGAGACTCATCACATAATATGGTAAACATTTGCATCTGGTTCACTTTTCATGAAGCCCAAGTCGATGAAGTAGCTATCAATCCTGGTGCACCAAGTACAGGGTGCTTGTTTCAGCCCATACAATACTCACTTGAGTTTGCACACATGCAAGTCTTAGTTGAAGATCTCAAATCATTTAGGATGCTCAGTATACATGTCTTCCTCAATCAGGTCATTGAGAAATGTTGTCTTTACATCCATTTGATGTATCTTCCATCCCATATGTGTTCACAGTTCTAGAATGGATCTAATTGATGAGTACCTTGCAACAGGAGAAAAAGTCTCATCGCAATCAATCCCCTCCACATGAGAAAAACCTCTAGCCCAAACTTGGTCTTGTGTTTCTCCAAACTACCATCCACTCCTTGCTTTACCTTGTAAAGCCATATGGAATTCACCACTAACTTGTCTGCCGATCTTGGGACCACATCACAAACACTATTCCTGACAATGGATTCATACTCCTAAACCATGGCATCAATCTAAACTAGTTTCTACACTGCTTCTTCAAAAGACGATGGCTTAGTCTCTACACATCTACTCATCAAATCCATGTAGGCAGTGTATCTCTCTGTTGACCTCCTCTTCCTGCGTTGTGATGTGGGTGCCCCCACATTCTCTCTAGCATTGTGCAATAACTTGTAAACCTCTTTGGTATGTTTTCTCCCATCTCTGGAATACTCTACATGAGTGGGTGTCTACACTCCCTGATCCTCTGCATGTGGCTACTACACATCATCCTGAGGTTCCTCCTTAGGAGCGAAAAGCTCCTCAACCACACGTAGCTGAAGCTCCCTCTGAAGGGAACATATCACGACCTTCTCTTCATCAAATTTTACATCTCTGTGAACCATTATCATCATGTTGGTCGGCAAGTACACCTGATAGTTGTGAGGTGTATCAGTGTACCCCAAAAATATCCCCAACTCTGATGTTGACTCAACCTTCTTCAGTGCATCTTTGGTTGCATGGTAGTAAAATGATGAACCAAAAATCCTGAAGTGCCCCACATATGGTTTCTTCCTTGAAAAATCCTCTTCCGATGTACTCATCCCAAGAATTCGATGTCGGCTTTTGTTCTACAAATAAACATCTTTGTTGCATGCTTCATCCCACAAGTGTAGTGGTAAGCCTTGATCATGCAACATCGCCCATGTTGCTCCTACTATGATTTTGTTCTTCCTTTCAGCCAACCCATTCTATTTGTTAGAGCCAACAATGCACAACAGACAAAATAATATACACAACTATTAAATCATGCACATGAGACAACAAATTAACGTGTTTCACCCAACCAATATGGGCTACGTCCACCAAACATAGGCATCGACAATCTTTATTAATCAGACAGGAGATTACAAAATTAATCTATTTCCTCACAAACTCTCTCTCAAACAATCCGTATGGATACCTGTTTTATAGCTAAGAGAATCTATTTGCCTCATAAATCCTCTCACAACAAATATAAGATGCATTAACTCTCTCCCAACAACCTGGAGCTAATCTGGCAACAAAATTCCTATTGTTGTCACATATTAGAGATTTTTGCCTAATATATAAAACATAAAATCTCAACAATCTCCACCTTAACAACAATTAGCCTGATACCATGTTTGTTTATTATTTTATCTTTTCTGCAAGCCAGGAGAATCCAAACACCAACGTAGCTTCTCTAACAAAAATGGTTTCGTGAACATGTCTGCACAATTCTCCTTTGTATGCACCTTTTCAAGAGAGACTCCCCTTTCAGTGATAACATGTCTTACAAAATGGTACTTGATCGGTATATGCTTTGATTTACTATGATAGGCCGGATTCTTAGCCAA
>APFE031284936.1:395624-417989 GCA_000404065.3 Pinus taeda
ATCAGTTAATATTCTAGTTGTCCCATCAAACATTTGTAGTTGTATGCTCCCAATCCCACAATATTACATGTTACATCATTACCCATGTACACAACTCCATCATTAATTGATTTATATGTCTTAAACCATTCTTTATGGATACACATGTGGTTTTATGCACCAGAATCTAACAACCAATGTTGACCATGATTTGACACATTAACTGATAATACTTCATCACTCATACCTGAACCAGATGTCGAACCTGTATCTGTCGTATTTGCCTCCTTCTTCTCTGTTGAAGAATCCGCTTTAGAAGTTTGCTGCTATCGCTTCCAGCAGTCCTTCTTTAAATGCCCTGATTTGCCACAAAACCAACACTTTCCCTTACTCTTCTTCCCTTTCGACTTTGAATGTGAGTCGCTTGGCCTCCTGGAGCGTCTTTCTTTCGAACGACCTGTAACCATCATAGCTTCTGATGTAGAGGTTTCGGAATGTGACCTTCTCCTTGTTTCTTCCGATAATAAAGATGCAACTACATCATCAAAATCAATAGTTTCTGATGAACTAAGACTTATAGAAGTAACAAAATGATCCCATGACTCGGGCAACGAGCACAATAAAGTAATAGCTTTATCCTCGGATTGAATTTTTACTTCTATACTTTGTAATTGCACCAAAAGAGTATTAAAAGCATTCAAATGATCAGCAATTGATGTACCTTCCTTCATTCGCAAACTGTACAACTGCCGCTTCAGGAGAATCCTATTGGTTAAGGATTTGGTCATGTACAGTTTCTCCAGTTTCATCCAAAAACCAGCAGTTGTTGTCTCCGACACGATATTAAATAGGACATCATCTGTCAGGCACAATCGAATAGCACTTACTGCTCTTTCATCCATCTCGTCCCACTCATCGTCTGTGATGTTGTAAGGTTGTTTGGATTTACCCATCAACGCCTTTGCCACGCCTTGTTGGACAACCAGGTCATGCATCTTCACCTTCCAGATCTCGAACTTATTTTTTCCATTAAATTTCTCAATTTCAAATCGGGAACTTTGAGTTTTTGCCATCTTGTATCAACCAAAAAACAATAATCTCCAAAACACCAACTGTTAAATACCAACAGTTAATATAAAAAACTTCCTATGCCTTATATGACACTACCTTTGCATTTTTTAAAAAAATAAATTTCTGTGTGGTTGTAACATACGTTCACATACTTCAGAAATTCATGGCACAATTTTTATGATATCAATAACTGACATTGGCTCATGAATTCATACACAAAAATAGAATTCAACGCAGAACATATATCAATGATAAACATATTTCAGCACATGAACATATTTCAACGCAGAACATATATCAACGCAGAAAATATATCAGAAATCCAAAAAGAAGTCCAACATCCGCTCTCACTAGTCCCAACATTCTAAACAAAAAACCTTGCCATCGTGTAGGCCAAGTTGTTGATAGTACTCCGCCTTTGCCATAGAATAAACTTTCTGCAGTTTAGCCATCAACCGAGACAACAATGCGTGGTCAAAGGGGATCTGTTATGTTAAGTTTGCAATGTTTTGCAAAGACACAGATAGAAAACTGCATAACAGCGTGTTGTAATTAAATTCTGTTGTGAAAACCGCATCACAGCATGTTGAAATTAAATTCTGTTGTCGCCAGTAATCACCAAGACTAGTAAACCACACAACTCCATGCAAAAAAAATAATTTAAATTCTGTTGTCATCTGGTTAAGTAAATTAGAGGTATATGCGATGGAAATTTAAGGCGCGCGTGATCATAGTAATCATATCTCAACAATTTACATGCATCCAATACCATGCTGGAGTTTTGATGATTTCAAGAAACTGTATGTAAACTATAATCAGCTGACCTGTTTAAGAATCGAACCCGTGAGCGATTTATGGCTCTCTCTACCTGCAAATTCAATTTTTGCAGGACAGCATACGCAATCTCCACGCAGCATTAACATGCATGTCTGACAAATCGCCCTCCACGCAGCAATTGATCAGCAACGCACCAACAAAGTTTACACAACCAACGCTCCACAGCCACAACGCATTTCCACCGACTCGTCGCTCCTCTGCTGCGCACCCCTCCAACATGCTCTGATACCATTTGTTAGAGCCAACATTGCACATCAGACAAAATAATATACACAGCTATTAAATCATGCACAGGAGACAGCAAATTATCGTGGTTCACCCAACCAATCTGGGCTACGTCCACCAAACATAGGCATCAACAATCTTTATTAATCAGATAGGAGATTACAAAATTAATCTATTTCCTCAGAAACTCTGTCTCAAACAATCCATATGGATACCTGTTTTATAGCTAAGAGAATCTAACTGCCTCATAAATCCTCTCACAGCAAATATAGGATGCATTAACTCTCTCCCAACAACCTGGGGCTAATCTAGCAACAAAATTCCTATTGTTGTCACACATTAGAGATTTTTGCCTAATATATGAAACAAAAAATCTCAACACTATTGTGGGTTATGAGGTGCTATCAACTCTCATCGAATGCCTTTTGATGCACAATTTTTTTTGAAATCATTCGACACATACTCTCCACCTTTATCACTCTACATATATTTTATTTTCCTGCCAATATCTTTCTCAACTAGTGATTTAAATTCACAAAACTTTGCAAAAGTATGATCTTTCTTCTCCATGAAGAATATCCAACATTTACAAGAAAAATCATCAAGAAATATAACATAATACATGTGCTTGGTCATGGGTGCTATCAAGAATGGTCTACACACATTCGAGTGAACTTGATCGAGGGTCGCCTGTGCTCGAATATCTTTTTCATGAAAGGAAGCTTTGGTGTACTTTCCTAATGTACATACTTTACATGTGTCCATGATCTTCAGAGTGCCATGGTGCAAGTGACCCAAACTCCTATGCTACAACTCGCTAATGTCTGAGCTCTGCACCATCTTTGCTTTCGTGCTCAAGGAAGAACAATCTTCTACCTCCAACTTGTACAGATTCTTCACTCGAAACCCTATCCTCTTCACCATTCCCGTGGCTATGTGACGAAGGAACACCTTTCCATTACTAAATATCACATCATAGCCTCTATCTTCCAACATGGAAGTAGATACCAAGTTCTTCTTCAAACCAAGAACATCCATAACATCTTGAAAAGTGAGGGGAGAACCTGACTCCCTCTAAAAGCTAATTGTACTGATCCCACTAGTGTTCTACCTCATGTCATCACCCATCTTTATATGCATATGGAGATCCTTCTCCACCAAGTTATTGAAGAGTTATTTATTACTGATCATGTGGAAAGAAGCTCCACTATCCATGTACCATACACTACTCATCATTGATGAAACTATACAAGCGATGAGGGTAAAGTCCAGTTCGAATTGTTAGGAAAGATCCTCACTTGTTGTTCCTCCTAAGGGTTTCTTACAGGCCTTCTTGAGCAGACACTTTGTGGCAAAATGTCCCAGCTCGTGACAATGAAAGCACTTGACTTTTGACACTTCCTTATTCTTGCCGCATTGACAAGAATCTGATTTTGAATGGGATGAATTCTCCATCCCTTTCTTTTCCTTAACCACTAAGGCACAACTCTCCTCATCATCAGGCTTTTGATGAGGATCTATCTCTGGTGTTTCACTGAATCTCTTCCTGTACCAAGTCAGAGCACAACCGCTCCTAATATGGTAACTGCTTCCTCTCATTAACTGAGTCTTCATAATTGTTCCATCTCTTAGGATGTCTTAGAAGAGATAGGGTCACCATATCGTATTCTACAATAGTAATCCCAACACTTTCAATCTCATCCCGACAATGGGTGAACTTGTTCAAGTACTTCGAAATTGAATCGCCCTAATCCATCATGATCCTTCTGAGTTTGTTCTTCAGTGCCAACTTTCTATGGTCACTGCTATTTCGAAACAAGTCTATCAATTCATCCCAAATTGCGTATGGAGTGTCCTTACCATGGAGACTTGAGACAATGTGATCTTGAAATCCTTCCAGGATAATCCTTATCGCTTTTTCCACACACTTTCTCCATTCAACCAGATCTTTAGCATAAGATACTAGAGGCTTAGGAATTTCATGATCTATGAATTCCTTGAAGCCATTGTCTTCTAGCACTACCTCCATCCTATCCTTCCAAGCTATGTAATTTGATCTATCCTCTAGGGCATACTCAAGTCCCAGGCTGTAGAATGACATAATGTTAACTCTGAAGTATGAACTTGCAAATTTGATTTCACCTGCACACCAAACTCAAATTCTCCTCTTCTATATTGTATTCAACTTCGATACCATGTATATTTTTAATGTAGATCCAACAACTTATGTGATATGCTAAAACAAAAGACAATAATCTATTCTACTCTTCAACGGGAACCAAAATTGATCGATGAAAACAATAAGAAGAAAAGGAAGAATATTAATTGCACATAACACAATATTTCTCTGGGGAAAGAAACTACTAAAAACCTCAACTATCTACATTGAATTATCTAGAATATTTGAGAAGAAACTACAATGCTTGTTCAACCTGAACAATTCCTCCACTACTACAACCTATATCTCTACTTCACAGACCAACTCAAGTCAACAGTTAGCCAATTATGTTGCCTGCCAAGCCCCTACTTCCTTGTGCAATTCCTGAGAGAATTAGCCCATATTTAATTGGGAGATACGCTCTCCATAACTACGGAATCCATCCATAGAACCTCAATTGATTACATGCACCATCTGTATGACTTTGAAAACTATACAATCGACAGTACATTGTCCCTAAACTCTAATATCAACTCGGTCTTCCTCTGAACTGACATGCATGATTTATTTATGAGTGAATATTTAGTTAACTGGTGTGCTACTAACAATGCACTGGTGCCCATCCCCACTACTAGACCTCCTACTTGTTCCTCCTATAGTTAGAACTAGTTTAACTGAATATAACTCAGTTAGACTGGGTTATATAATTATAACTCAAAAGAACTCAACCGGGGCCCCTAAAATTTAGGGATCACTCTACATGACTATAGATAGACTTCCAACTTGAATTTTCTAAGTCAATTAAGTCAATTTAACTGAATTAACTATTACAAGTTACTATGAGAATAAAAGTTCGATTTAATTCACAATTTAATTCAAGGAAAAATTAAATTGTAATTTTTTGTTGCTATTTTAACATAAAGTACGAGGTTAAATCTAGTAAGATAGGAGAATATATACAATATGAAGGATAGTGTTTTGATCTTCAAATTTATTCGATTATGTTCCTCTAGAAATGCTTTGATTGGGTGGATATGAAATAAATTGAATTCGAAAGGTCAAATAGAACTAGAGTCTAGGGCCAAGGGTTTTTTTACATTCATTTTCTCTAGCATACAATAGATCGAGGGTTTTTGAAGGAGGGCCATTTTTTTCAATAATTTACGACTCTCATGCAATTTTAGAAGGAGAAGTGTAATCCAGAGAAGGAGGATTTCCTTGCAACCCTAGTGTGGGTATATCTCTTGTGTCTCCTTGAAGAATATTGGGATGAGGAAACTCTTGAAGGGATCATTAATTCCTTCAACAAATTTATGAAAGTATGAGTGGTTTCACAAAGAGGGAGGTACACCTCATATGCATAGATATATATTTATATGAATATATCCCAACCTCTTAAAGCCTCCATAAATATTTACTATCATAATAATGTTTGGAAGCAATATCTAGATTATGAACAAGTCCCCTTTAAATGTAGACGTTGCCATCTATATGAGCATCATTTTAGGGTTGTCTGATGAATAGGTTTGAGCCTCTCTTATCTTAAAATGAGTATATATAGCAAGAAAACATTCAATGAAGCATGCAATCAACATAAAATAAGTCATAGAACCCTACAAAGGTTGTGCAAAAGTTTCTTGAAGAGCATTAACAAAATCCATTACCATAGGAGATTATTAACTCCCCTTTAGAAGAAGTTGAGCTAGAATCCCTACCAAAATATATGGATCTCTATGACCCACAACTGATTTCCCTTCTGGAAGCATGGCATGTAAAATATGTCATGGAGATTCCAACTCACGAGGTTATGATTTTGTGTAAGGACTATATTCAAAGCAAGTAATTGGACTTAAGTTCTTCGCATTCCAATATTGGGGTTCAAACGATGGATTTGAAGGTTGTCTTTGGGAAAGATAAAGAAGCCAAAAAATGAGGTTATAAGAGAAAAAAGGCACAAATCCATGAAGATGGTGAAAATATAGTCAACTGTGAGGTCTTTCCCCCATTGAAATCAAATCCTCAACAAGTTTTGTAATTTGTTAAGATTATTGTAGTAGCTTTCTAATTATTTATTCTTTGTAGGTATGTTGTTACTTTCATGAAACTTCTCTATTTTACTCCTTCTTTTCAAATTCAAACTATATGCATTTAAGGAAATTTCAACCTAAAAGTGCCCATAAAAGTTTCATGTAATTTCTATGTCATAATATGTACACCAATCAAAATCCTTTAAATTTAGAAAGAGGTACATGTAAATATTTTGGAGGGAACAGAAGAAAAACTATTTTTTTATTGTAATTTTGGCTTGTCTCCTTATAGGCTAACACAAATTTCACGCGTAGACAATTGTTGGATGTATAGTTAAATTCCTCATCCAACGAGTACCCATTATGCATACTTTTGAGAATATCCACATTGATAAAAGTTGAAGATACATTAAAAGAATATGTTGAACACGTTTTTTAATTTATCATCAACTTTTATCAATGTGGGTATCTTCAAAAGTATGCATAATAGGTGCTCGTTAGATGAAGAAGTTAACTTCACATTCAACAAGTGTCTACACATGAAATTTGAGTAAACCTAAGGATATAAGCCAAATTTACAATTAAAAAAATAGTTTTTCTCCTTTTCCCTCCAAAATTTATAGCTCTTATTTTATTATTTTAATTACTATTTTAGTATTTTTCCTTACGAGACCACTTTTAGGATAAAATTTCTTCTAATATAACTTTTTATGATTAATGAATGGATCATTTTACCCCATTAAATGACACCATCCTAGATCCATCTTAAGTTTGGATCTACCAAATGTCAAGAGGGATAAAATCTCTTGAGATGCAAACCTCTTTTAGAGTGAAAAGAGATTTGATCCATCTTGGCGCTTGGTAGATCCAGAGTTAAGATGGATCTAACCTTGTACAATATAAATGTTGTTTACATTTACATATTTTATTTATAATTTAGGTTCTCCATGTTAAAATGTTAAAACATGGCCCTCATATTTTTTCATGTATGCATACATTTAATTATTTTTATTATTAGTATTTTCTAAAATTATTACATATCACATCCATATTAAGCATTGAAAGAATAACAAATATGCCTCCTATATTGAATTAGAAAGAAATTATTAATGGAATAAGAATTCTCTCAATCTTTCTCTCTATATATGTTCATGTTAAAATGTTTTACTCAACATGCTTATTTAAGTGGAAATTATAGGATTTTTTTTAAAACTTAAATTAATTTATTTTTCTCTATATAAAGTAGATATAAAGATATGTTTATTTAATATATACATTGAAATATTTTACTTATGGTTGTTATTAATATATATATATTTTTAAATATCACATGTAAACTAAATGTAGAATGAATGTTACAACATGTAATATCAATAACACTATTTCTTATCATAGTAGTGCAGAAATTACATTTATTCCTTGTACTAAAATTTAAATAAAGTTGTGCTACTCATCTCCATATTAAGTAGTGAAGAAATTACATTTCTTCCTCATACTAAAAGGTAAGTTTTTTTTTTTGACTTTGAGTTACTTTATATCTTTATATACAATTATGTAAAAATAAAGTGAAAATTGGAGCTTTTTAATTATTGTGAGACATTAAATTCTTTTGCTATTACTATTTTTAGTTTCTTAATTTAAATTATTATTCTACTACTTTAAAATGTAACCTTAAACGACAACATCTCTCACATACTCAGTTGTAGAGTGTCTCTCCACGCAATAAACATATAAAGATTCAACATTTATAATAATTGTTATTCCAAATTATATATCTATCTATCTATATCATTAATGCTATGCATACCACATTTAAAAATTAAATTATAAATTTACAAAGTATAATAAATTTATGTACTTGGTTTTATTAACCAAAAAAAGAATATTTATGTGAGATTTATATAAATATAAATAATATTATTAAGAATTAGCATACATACATCTACCAAGCATCAAGAGAAATAAAATATTTCAAGGTGTGATCATTTTCTCAAATTTTACACTTAAAATGAGCTTTATATCTTTAGAAAGTTGAACCCTGTGGGCTCTAGAATTAATATAGGTCTATGCTAGTATAATATAAATAATGAAAATTCACAATTTTACAAAAATGATTATTACTAAATTTCTAAAGAAAAAGTCAATTCATCCCATAATTAAAGTGCACCAATAAAAAATGTTTGAAATGCAGGTCAATGTTAAGATAAAAAAATAAATTGCACACTGAAGTATCATCTCTTAACCAAAAAAACACAAATTTTTCATCATCTATCTTTCTTAACGATAAGAACAAGTTATTTAAAATACAATCGCAGAATGTTTAAAGTAAAACTAGTTAGTCATGCAAACGTAGAGTGTGATAGTGTGATAGTCGAGTAGCTAGTAAGATTGCTACTTCTCTCCCACCTTCAATTCTCCTAATATATACATTATATAAATAGGTATCTATCCATTGTTTGGTGATGATGGGTAACTTCATGCTCGGGAGATGCACGTCTGGTCTTCCTTTTGAACTAGTAAGATTTTTGGGCCAGGAAGTTACAAAGTTATGTACATCATTTAGCATTTTTCATACAGATCTTCTACGTACTTTGAGAGGCCAGGGGTACTGCGTGGCTATTTCTCCATAACACTCCAAGATTTATGGGTGTTAACTATTTCTATTTTATACTTTCGATACATTATCCTTTCTAGATTACTAAGGGTGCAATCTATTTTTTTTCTAGAATATGTTTCCTTCTCCCATGGTGGAAATTATCCATATAACACTTCTTTTCCTTATCGCTATATACATCATATATTTGTGTTATGCAACCAGTTCACAAAATAGAAGAAGGGATAGATCAAAAACTTAAAAATAAGTCTCTTTGAGGGGGAAACCTCCTTTACAATACACAAATGAACAATTATTTGATGATACAAATGAGAAGGCTTCATTTCTATAAATAGGAGTCTAAGGGGTCACAATATAATCAAAGCCTACAAAAAAATAATATTGTAACGACACAACAATAACAATAGTGGGCTTCTATGGGGCACAATTATAACAATATGGGGACTACACGGGCACAACAATACAATAACGGGGTTGCACTAAAAACAATAATGTTGTACACTAGTAGTATAATGACCTAACATGCCCCTCCCTTTTAAAAAAAGTGTTTTTCTCAATTCTTGAGTAGTTTTGGTTGCTTTTGTATTAAATTCACATCCTCCCATGTGTAATCTTCAACGGGTAAGTTCTTCCACTTGATGAGATACTCTAAAATTGATTGATTTTGTAGTTGTCGGGTTCTTGTTTCCATGACTGCTTTAGGTTCCAATCTGATTTTTTGTTCCTCACCAAGTTTTGACAATATTGTTGATCTAGGAGCTTGTCACCTATAACCTTCTTTAAGCATGAAACATGGAGAACTGGGTGCACTCGGGAAAATGAAGGAAGCTCTAATTTGTATGCCATAGTACCAATACTTTTGAACACCCTATAAGGACCGTAGTACTTTCGCGATAATTTATTATACTTCTTAGATTCCCTAAGGGGCATTTGTTTGTATGATTGTAGTCATAAAAATACCAATTCACCTACAACAAAACTTCTTTTGCTACGATGTTGGTCTGCTTGTTGTTTCATTTGATTCTGCGGAAATGTGAGGTTATCCTTTAAGAGTTGGAGAACTTGTTGTTGATACTCGATGTGATATTCCACTACTTAAACCTTAGAATGATTGTCCAAGACATTTTGGAGATTAGGAGAAGTAAATGATTTCACTATTTGAACCTCTAGTGAACATAATTGTGCAATTACACATTGCTGTTATTTCTTTAGAATCTTTGTCATGCCATTAGAGAGGATTGTATTTCAAGGTTTCCCTACGATTCCTCTTAATTCAACTTCCTTTCCTTACCAAAATAAATTCAAGAAAAGTTCTTGAAAATTGAGAGCTATCATCCCCAAAGACAATAACCATTGGACTCCTAGTACAACATCAACAACACCCATTGTAATGGAAAGCATTGGACTATTCAATACATATTCTCCCATGGATAACTTGATATTATGGCACCTTCCAGACAAATTTATGGTTCCTCCATTTCCGACCATCACTTCACACTATGCTATTGGATATAGGAACCAATTCAATTCCTTGACTATCTTACAATGAATAAAATTGTGGGTAATGCCTGAATCATTCAACACTATTACCTTTTTCTTCTTGATTTGTCCTTCTATCTTAAGACTTTTAGGAGTGGTAATTCCTGCCAATGCATTACAACATATGGTCAGATTCATTTCTTCTTTCTCTAGGCTTGGTTATTGGTGTATATCCTCTTCTTTTGACATTTCTTGTACCTTTTCTTTCTCCTCTTCACATTATATGTAAAATAATTTCTTCTCGGTACACTTATGACCATTAGTATATTTTCTATCACAACTGTAACAAAGCCCCTTTTATATTTTTTTCTTCCAATTTTTGTTATGTCAACCTTGTAGGTTGTGGAAGACTAGGGGCAGCAACACTTCCGTATTTATGGTTGTGAGTGGTAGGCTTCCTTGTTTGCATAACTTTTATTTCAATTTTCTTACCAAATTGAATGACTTCGCTAATGAATTAGGTTCCCAAAGGTGAACCTCATGTTGGATGCTATCCTTTAAATTCCCTATGAACACCTCAATCCTATGCTCCTCTGGAATATTATTTACCCTTATATTCAATTTGTGGATGTCCTCAATGTGCTCCACCATTGAACCCTTTTGTTTAAGATTTATGAATTAGATAAATAAGGTGTTTATCTTTGTATCCACATAATGTGCTATCATTTCCTCCGTAAAAATTGAACAAGTGACAATTTGTTTACGAGAGAAAAGCCATCAATACCATACAAATTGATTGGTTTGCAAATATAAAGTTGTGATGCATACCGTTTGTGTGTTTTGCACATTATGGAGATCGAAATATTGCTCCATTTGTAATATCCATGTTACGGTATCCTTTCCATTAAACTTCCTCATATCGATATTTGGAACTTGGTGGATCTTCAATCCAATGCTAGAGTCTATGAAATCATGATTAATGTTTCTCTTTTTCTCATCATGAGTTTCTTCTACCACCTTTTCACCGTTAGGATGTCTTTCTTGTAGCAACTTTATCAAACCATCCATGTCTTTCTTCAAATATTCCATGTTTCCTTTCATTTTTTCTCATGTCTCCTTTCATTTTTTCTTGTATACCATTGATCTTAACATCCATACCATTCTTCAAACTGTTCATCTTAACTTCGATTCCATTCTTCAAACCATCCATCTTAGCTTCAGTTGCTTTTTGTGAGAGTGAAATTTGTTGCACTTGGACTCGTAATTTTGGCATATCATGTTCCATTTCTTCCTCTCCTTCATGTGTAGTAGTGGAGATTTCAGGTTGCTTACTAGGTGTTTCCATTTTCTTCTTCGGGTCATCAATTAATGATAATCATGCTTCACAATTCCCTTTGAATCACTCCAAACTACTTTCTTAAACAAAACTTATGCAAATTTTAAAAAAGAATACACACCTTTGTTTTTTCTTTGTATGAGATTGATATTGAGTATGATGTATCTCTATAATTTCAGATCTCTAAAATGTAAACTTTTTTTCCTATGGGAGCCCTATTTCCAACCCCACAAGTGTGACCGTGTTATGAAACCAACTCACAAAAAGATAGAAAAGATAGATCACGCATTAGAATTCAGCCTCTTCGAGGGGGAAACCTCCTTTACATTACACAAATGAACAATTCTTAGATGATATAAATGAAAATACCTCCTTTCTATATATAGGAGTCTAAGGGGTCATAATGTAATTAGAGCCGACATAACAAGAATAATGTAAGGGCACAATAATAACAATAGTGGGCTTCTATGAGGCACAATAGTAACAATATGGGGACTACATGGGTACAACAATATAACAAGGGGGTTGTACTAATAACACTAATGGGTTACACTAGTAGTATAGGGGCCTAACATGCCCCTCCCCTTCAAAATGTGTTGTCCTCAATGCTTGAGTAGTTCTTGATGCTTCTGTATAAAATTCTTGTACTCCCATGTGGAATCTTTAGCGGGTAAGTTCTTCCACTTGAAGAGATACTCTGAAATTGATCGATTCTGTAGCTACCAGGTTCTTGTTTCTATGACTCCTCTAGGTTCCAATATGATTTTTCCTTCCTTGTCAAGTTCTGGCAATATTGTTGGAACTCGAATATTCGACAACTTTTGAATGAGTTCCCTCCTTGCTTCACCATTCTTCCATTCATATCTTCCTTTGTTTATCAAATTTGGTTGGATAATTGTACAAACCTCTACCATTTCTGCAACCATATGTTTAATTTTACTCCTTTGGGAATATGGATATCTATAAGGCTTGGTGTTTGGAGGAACACATCTTGGAATAAAATGAATAGCATGATCATGATCACAAATACATGGGAGACCTTTGGGAGTCTCAAATACCTTGGAATGATTGTCCAAGACTTTTAGGAGATCTGGAGAGATACGTGATTCCAATGTGTGAACAATTAGCGAATATAATTGTGCAATTACACCTCATTGTTCTTTCTTTATAAGCTTTGTCATTCCATCAAAGTTGATTATCTTTCCTAGTTTCCCTGTGATACCCTTTCATTCAACTTCCTTTCCTTCCGAAGATAATTTCATAAAAAGTTCTTGAAAATTAAAAGCTATAATACACAAGGATTGTAGCCATTGGACTCCTAGTACAACATCAGCACCACCCATTTGAACGGAAAAAATTTTGCTATTCAATACATATTCTCCCATGGATAGATGGATATTATGGTAGTTTCCAGAGCAATTTATGGTTCCTCCACTTACAACTGTCACTTGACACTCTAGTGTTGGATCTAGGAAGCAATTCAAGTCCTTGGCTATCTTACAATTAATAAAATTATGGGTACTACCTGAATCAATCAACACTAATGCCTTTTTCTTCTTGATATGTCCTTTTGCCTTTATCGTTTGAGGAGTGGTAATTCTGACGAATGCATTACAAGATATGGTCGGATTCATTTCTTCTTTCTCTGTGGTTCGTTCTCAGGGAGTATCATTTTCTTTTGATGTTTCTTTATACTTTTCTTCTTGATATTTCACTGTTTGGACCTTCTTCTTCTGGATATGTCCTTCTATCTTGAGAGTTTGGGGAGTGGTAATTTCTTCCAATGATTTACAAGATATGGTCGGATTCATTTCTTGATGCTCGATGTGATCTTTCACTTCTTCAACATTTTTCTTCTTGATATGTCCTTCTATCTTGATAGTTTGAGGAGTGGTAATTCTAGGCAATGCATTACAAGATATGGTTGGATTCATTTCTTCTTTATTGATGTGATATTTCACATCTTGAACCTTTTTCTTCTTGATATGTCCTTCTATCTTGAGAGTTTGAGGAGTGGTAATTCTTGCCAATGCTTTACAAGATATGGTCGAATTCATTTCTTCTTTCTTTGGGGTTTGGTCCTTGCGCATGTCCTCTTCTTTTGATGTTTCTTCATCCTTTTATTCCTCTTCTTCATACTCTATGTAAAATAATTTCCTCTCAACACACTTATGACCTTTAGTGCATTTCCTATCACAATTGTAACAAAGCCCTTTTTTTCTTTTCTCTTCCAATTGTTGTGGTGTAACCCTTGTAGGTTGTGGAGGCTAGGAGAAACAACACTTCCCTTATTATAGTTGTGAGGGGTAGACTTCCTTGTTGCCATAATTTTACTTTCCACTATCCCTCAAAGCCCTTTTACTCTTTCTAATTATTGTGATGTTGCTCTAAAGAAGGTGTTGCTCTTTGTGTCCTCATAATGTGTTATCATTTCCTCCATGAAAATTGACCATGTAACAAGTTGTTTATGAGAACAAAGCCCTTTATACCATAAAAATTGATCTAGTTCTAAATATGAAGATGTAATACATACCGTTTGTAATAGTGGCACACCATGTAGATCAAAATATTACTCCATCTGAAGTATCAAATTTACCTGATCCTTGCCATCAAACTTCCTCATCTCACTTTTTCTTGATTTTAGGAGCTTGATCTTGAAACGACTATAACTCTACTCTTTTGGATCTTTAAGTTCTAAAATTGTGACCTACAGTCGCCCTCTGCATCCTCTTTCTAATGCCAATAGGCTGATCTAATTTATATTCTCCAAGAAAGAGTTATGCATAATCTCACAAGGTGACCTGATTACATACCTTTTCAGATGAGCGAACTTGTATGAAGTGCCACGTTTGACAGGTTTGACCTTAGGATCTGAAAAACATACAAAGGATACTATAGTCCGTCATCTTTCTATAACTTCTTACGAAATTTCAATCTGATGCTCAAAACAAAAGTGATGACTATTTTCCCCAGGTCACCTATTTGGAATGTAATTCAGAAGTCTGCAAAAAGACCGACTTCCTCAAATCATATCTCTGCAAATATTTCACAAAAAGCTCTGAAATTTAGATCCAAGGTTCAACACGATTTCATCTCAAATGGGTTTTGTTTGTAGCATCCGAAACGTTTCACAAGAAACGTTATATCGCAAATTCCACGATGACCTATTTGGAGCAGTGAAACCCTAGAATCCAAAGCTCTGATACCAAATGTTATGAAACCAGCTCACAAAAAGATAGAAAAGATAGATCAACGCCTTAGAATTCAGCCTCTTCGAGGGGGAAACCTCCTTGACATTACAAAAATGAACAATTCTTAGATGATACAAATGAAAATACCTCCTTTCTATATATAGGAATCTAAGGGGTCATAATGTAATTAGAGCTAACATAACAATAATGGGCTTCTATGAGGCACAATAGTAACAATATGGGGACTACATGCGTACAAAAATATAATAAGGGGGTTGTACTAATAACAATAAGTGGTTACACTAGTAGTATAGGGGCCTAAAAGACTGAGATTGGATTCTCCACGAAAGAGTTATGCCCAATCTCCCACAATGATCTGATTATAGACTAGTTCAATAGATCAAATTTCTATGAAGTGCCACGTGTCACTTTTGCGACCTTCGGCCTTGCAAATGATACCAAAAAAACTACAATGCATCCTCTTTCTATCACATTTTACGCAATTGGAATATGATGCTCAGAAATGAAATTTACGATGATTTTACCAAGGTTACCTATTTGTGATGGAATTCTGGAGGCTGCAAAAACCCTAACTTTCTCATCCCATATCTCCGAACATATATCGAGAAAATATATGAAATTAGATGCGTATTTCATAGAAATTTGAGATCAAATGCCTTTTAATTTCATCTTCTTCATATTTGTAGAAAACAATTTATAGCTGAAATTCCATGATGGCTTGTTTGAAGTAGCGAAACCCTAGAATCCAAAGCTTTGATACCAAATGTTATTCAACTAGCTCACAAAATAGAAGAGCATATAGATCAACGACTTCAACATAAGCCTCTTCGAGGGGTAAACCTCATTTACATTACACAAATGAATAATTCTTAGATGATACAAATGGCAAGACCTCCTTGATATATATATATATATAGGAGTCTAAGGGGTCACAATATAATTAGAGTCTACATAACAATAATATTGTAAGGGGACAATAATAACACTAGTGGGCTTCTATGGGGCACAATAATAACAATATGGGGACTACATGGGCACAAAAAGGCAATAAGGGGGTTTCACTAATAATAGTAAGGGGCTACACCAGTAGCATAAGGACCTAACATGTTGGGCGTGGAATCCATCCAAGGCATGTTTTGGGGCTTAAAGCCCAAGTTTTGACTAAGTCCATTCTAAATACTCCACGAATTGTGGGTGTGGAGCATGAAGTCATAATAGAGTCATAGGGTTGTCCACCCTTGTTTTTGTAATGTAATGTCAGCTTGAAAGATCTGTCCATGGTCCGCAGACCAAGGGATTGTATAAATAGAGTGGAACTCTAAGTGTAAAGATTGGATCTAACAGAAGAATATGATGGATTGATGAGAAAAGGAATAGAAGCATTGAGTCAAAGTGTAGGTCATGTCTTTGGGTCATAGAGTAGGAGAAGGCTTTGCGGCTGAGTGCGCGGAGGCCTAGTAGTCCACCGCTGAGTGTGCGGACCCTTGTAGCTAACTGCGCTGGGTAGGTCAAGTTTGTAACCATTGGGAGAACTAATAAAAGAGAAGTTTTACCATATTTCTATGTATCGTTTCCTATTTTATGTATTATTGGGTATGAATTACAAATTTATTGTTCATTAACTACGCGAACTCATATGAATGTGCTGAATAAGTAAATATAATATAAGCCATCTATTTACGTGAAGATAACTAACGGTTATAAGAAGATAAGTAAAGATATTGGGTGTGACATAGGGAAATAGTGCAGATTGCTGCTCCAGCAGTGCGAAAGCCCCACAACCCCTGGTTAGGGCTCTGCAAAGGTGAATATATCAGGGCACAAAGGCCAGGGAAGCGCACGAAGTAACCTGCAGGAAGGGACTTGTAGTTGGAAAAATTCAACCCCTTAGACATCTCAAGGGTGCTGAAACTTGGTTCCACCACCCCCCCATACTACTTTGGGTGAGACCTCAGTCCGTGCTCTGAACTGTTGCCAAAAGGGCCAGTAGTAGAGGGATTTGTTTGGCTAATTAACTCTAAACCTGGGTCAGGCCCCAACAAACCAACAAATGGTTTTGTTGCCAAGACTGGGATCTGCATAGATATGTCTGATGTCGTATCATTGGAATCCAACTAAGAAAGAAATTGAAGGTTGGTTGGACAGAAGAATTCACGAGTTTGCGGCATAATAGAATAGGAATCCACGACTAAAAAAATATGAATGGTTAGACTGCTACTGGTACACAGAGATCCACGAAATTTTCTTCGCATCTTTCCCTACTGAGTTGTACGAGTGGATCGTGAAGCTAGCAGATAGCCAGGGGAGGTGCAAGCTCAACAATCCTACTGTGTGGACCCCAGAGTTGGTGCACAAATTAGAAGCATCGTAGGATAAGATTGTGTGCGCTATTAATCACTGGCTCAATTGAATTATAGGAGGATTTGTTATTGAGTTCATGGTAGATACTTCAGTTAGCTATAGTGAGGCAGAACAATGCTTTCTCAAAGGATTGTGAGGTAAGTACGTTAAGTCTCTGAACACTTGGATTAAAATGCTACTGTGTGAAAAGTGATTATGTGAATACATTAATGTTCGGGGCTACACAAAGTGGGAAAAATTATAGAAATGAAGGTAGCGCAAAACTAGAAACTAGCCCCTTGATTTCAACCTCCACGAGGGAATGAGGAAGAGCTCGCAAAGGTCTCACCAAGAAGTGCGGTCAATTTGATAAGGCAAAGGATTCCGCACATACCACCCCCACCCACACTACCACCTTTTGCACTGCCTTCACCCCCATCTTTGGCCATACCACCTTCGCCACCACTGCGAGTCAATATGCCGAGTGCGATAAAGTTGTTAGTGTTCAAGGGAGTAGGAAATGAATATCCAGACCAGTTTTGGTTTGCGATAAAAGCTTTATGGAAAGTGTAGGGAGTTACGGATGACCATATAAAGAAAGCAACGTTGGTTAGTGCTCTGTAGGATCGCGCATTGTCCTAGTATATTAAGCATTCTAATGACAATCTGAATGCAGGGATCGTAGATATCCAAACTGCACTGAACACAAAATTTGGCAGGTCGAAGTCAGAGGCGCAACCGATCATTAGGTTCAATAAGATCATGATGCTATTAGGAAAGACTCCTTGGGATTTGGATTAGAGACTGAAGTGCACAATTTGTGATGCTAATATGACTTTTCCGGATGGACAACACCACGAATGGTTTGTAGCATCGCTAACGCCACATTTAATGAACAAGCTGTCACAACAGAGGCTAACAAATCAGGCCGAGGCCTTGGAGATCGCGATGAGGCTGCATGAAACCCCGATACAAGATCCTAACCTGGGAGTTTGGAAAATCCATGCACATTTGAAAAATTTGTTCCTTGAGATGCAGAGCCTGAAATAGGATAGGACAGCATGCCCAGAAGTGCACGACAAGGTATGGTGTGTTAAATGTAAGGGTAAGGGTCATGACAAGGACCAATGCCCAGTGTTCACAAATTACCTCACGGGAGGAGGATTGATGCTGTTAAGACAAGAGACACAAGCAGGACCTAGAGCTATGCCTACATTGTGGTGCGCAATTTGTCAAATAGGAGGAAAGCATGTCATGGACAACTACCATTTATTGCAAAAGTACATGCACAATTCACAATAGTTGTTATTTAATTTCTATAGATCAGTGGGACATGATGAGCGCACCTGTAGAAGCTATGAATTGATGATGGGTAGGACTCCCACTTATAGAGTCCAGGCCGAAACACAGCTCCTTGACTGGAACTCAAGGATGGCACAAATCAAATTTCAAGGGCGCGGACGAGGTTGAGGTGGAGGAGGACCTGTAAGAGGTCACAGACAGCTAATATGTTACAATTGTGGAGGGCGAGGACATTATGCCCATTATTGTATGAATCCAACGTGCCCCTCATGCTTGTATTTTACATTGTTTGATCATGAGACAGAGGATTGTCCCACATTGATAGCGAGGTTGCGTGACAAAGGAGCGCTTCAACCTCCCTCGACTCAGAACCTGCAAATGATGAGGTCTGAGCCGTGCAAGGAATACCCTAACATAAATATTGTTCTCCAAAGTGGGATGGTGACGGTGGATGATAAAAGCAAGCAGCCTGAAGATAGTACCTGGGTTTGCAAGTCTTCGACGAAAGATCCAGAGTTTGATTTGGTGCCCGCTAAGGAAACCTTCATGGAAGCTAGGAAGAGTGTCATTGATGCCTCCACTTTAGGAAGTAAGGATAGACCGGAGCTAGAAATGGATCCCTCGATGCCCATGACATTCCTAGAAACATGCATGAAGCTGTTGCACGATAGAAAGGTTGTAAAGAGACTGCCGGAACTCATAAATAGATGTGCTGGGACCGTGCTAGGAGAACCGCGCATAGTCTAGAAGATTTGGAAGCCTGCGATGAGGAAGTGAAGATAAATGAGATTGACCTCGCATATTAGGGAATATGAGATGGACCAAGTGATTCTGGACCTAGGATTGGATGTGAACATTCTGCGAAAGCAAACATGGGAGTGCATGGTGTTAGAGTTGGTCTTGTCAGTCCTCTGTCAGAGATCAAAACTCTTTCTGCATTTCATTTTTAGGAGTCTCGCTCCATTCACTCAGCTGCATTCCACTAGGGGCATGCCATAATCTGACGGAAAAGGCCTTGTTAGTCATTTCCCCTCATGTCTAGCACCTGCTGGCTTAGGTCTTTTCATCAATGTTCACTAAATTCCATGACAGTCAATGTTCGATATTTTAATGGATGAGAGTCATTTTCAGTCATTAGGTCTAGGGATTTGTCAATTTGGTCTTCAACCATGTCCAATAAAGCCATGCAGGCTAGAGGGAGGCCCTTACAAAGTTGTGATTCAAAGATTTTCATCGTCATGTTGACAGATTACGATTGGCATTTGTGATAATTTTCTGAAAATGCCTCTGGTTGATCTCTTCAGGCACAGTCATGGTTTCCTTGGCCAAATGCCATGTCATGCAACCCCTGCAAAAAGTGCCAAAAATTTCATCATTTTAGCTAAAAATTCAAAGGGAAAAGTGAAATACAGAGTTGAATGAAATCAGGAAAAAGAGCCAAAATAAAACACTATCAAAGTGGGTTTTGAAGAAAAAAAAATTAAACCCATGACTCCAAATGTCTTTATATAGAACTTCTACAAGAAACATAGTCATTGTGCATACCAAGGTAGAGAGAAACATTGCAAAGTGATTTTGAGAAAACTAGCTCATGTTTTGGGTGAGTTTGGAGGAGTTGTCGCAGGCGCGGCACACATGCAGAGGGTCGCAGTGCACATAGAGAGCGCGGTGCACAGAGCGCGACCCCACAATGGTGAAACTACACGGACGCGACACACACAGAATGCGACGCACTGGGTTTGCTATGTAGCGCATACCCATAAAGGCCCTAATTTGTTCCAAATTTTCAACAAATTGCTTTGAATCCCTTCCAATTGACAGGTAGGGTCGACTTCTTGATGACTCATATATTTTTGTGAACAAGATGATGGTTTATGGCCGTTTATAGTTGCAATAAAAATGCCTAAACTCTACCACTTAAAATCATCAAAGCTATTGCTCTAGGGTTGCAAACTTGTTGTGTTGATGTCAAGGCTCCCCTTTCACCTCTCATATTCCCCCTCTTTCCATTGTTCCCTTCCCCCTATCCCATTTTTCCCTATTTTCCCTACCCTAAAACATTACTAAACCCCTATTCCTTCTCCCCTCCACTCATCTGTCAATGTAAAACCCCTAAACCCTACCTTATAAAATCCCCAAACCCTCCTACATATCCCTAAAACAATTTTCCCCCCATAACCCCTAATGCCATCATATTATTCCCCTTCCTAACACTTCCTCTTTGCATTGTTCCCCTTGGTGGCAGAGATCACCACAACACATAGTTTCACTACCATCATCAAAGGGTAGTCCAAGCACAGTACACATATAGCAGTCATGACATCTGAGCATTCATCAGAGTATGAGATGGAAACCCAAAGTGATTCATCCTTGAAACAAAAAGCTCCCCAGAGACATCACAAAAGTGGCAAACATGTTAGGGATGAGCCAACCACCTATTGTGGTCACCAACAACCCCCCTCTTTTGTTTGGTATTAGAAATAACACTAAGCAAATAGGGGACCCTTAGTAAAAAATTCAAACAAACATCCCCATGAACAATTTGTTTTTCCTTAGAATTTTATCACAGCAAGGCAATGAAACACTTCTTTTATGAGCATAACAAACCACGAAGAAACGATGCTAAATTCATCGCATCGCATTTAGCATAAGCGCTCTTAAATGAAAAGCTTAAGAAATCCCCGACGGCTGATGTGCAACGGCGCATATCGCAGAAATCGCGTAGAATAGGACACAATGACTAATATCTACAATTTGTGATTTGCGATCTGTGATCCACAATCTGTGATCTGCGATGAGCCGATATTGCAATACCACAATACTATAACACAAATCTGTGATATGAGATCTGCGATGAGCGGGAATTTTTCTCGGCACAGTATTCAAGGAAAGCTGCCCATTAATCAGAATTAAGCGCGCGCCTGTAAGAAGGAAATTAATGATTGTACGAATGGCTGCTTTTCGTTTTTCGAAGAGTCAGGTCACTTTGAATGTCATGATTATACACACGTAAGATTTGAAGCTTTCATATAAATCTTTATTTTCATTTACTCTTTTCCTTTACACAAACTATAAAACAGGAGATAACATGGAGAAATTTTGCAGGAAACATCTAAGGAAAAGGGGAAAGCGCCAATGCTGGGAGAACACAGAAGAGACCTCTTCAGAAGCAAGTGCCACATACGATAGGACTACAGATTCCAGAGTATCACTCAGCAGACGCTAATGACCGATAGGTCATCTGAAGCTCAGAATCAAAGGCGCACAAAAGCAACATGATTACAAAGATACCTGAAACTTACACGCCAGAAAAGCCCGGAATGAAGAATGAAGGCAATTTTCAATCCAGAGAATTGCTCGGAAAGTAAAGTCCTCTGACTCATCAAGACGTTCACAAAGACAAAAACTGAAATAGCAAAAGCAGAACCAGTTTGAGGGAAATTTGGGTTATTACTAAGTATACACTCAGTCAGCGGGAGATTATCTAAAATATCTGATAGTTTACCAAAAAGTGGTGCCAGCCCTTGTTACTTCTATTTTTATAGCACGCACGAAAGGGAAAGGCAACCAACCGATTCTTCTTAGATGAATGCTTCACACTTACAGCACTAAGGAGCAAATACAGAAATAGTTCAAAGTCAGATTTAATTTTAGAAATAATGTGCTTTATTAGAGGGACGGTCATTTGAAACCGGATCCTAAATTTATGTAATCAAGTTAATTAGTTAGCAGTATTTAAACCCTTCTCAGGCATTTAGAGAAGGGTCCAGAGATTTGTCAAAAAC
>APFE031284952.1:6540-53054 GCA_000404065.3 Pinus taeda
CGAGATCCAAACTTACAAGGCCCTATTCCAAGAATTCCATGACGTATTTGCCTGGTCATACGAGGAGATGCCAGGAATTGATCCCGCTATTGTTGTCCATGAGATCAAGACCTACCCGGATGCTAAACCCATTCGGCAACGGTTGCGGCAGATCCACCCTCGAAAAATCGATCAAATAATTGATGGTTGTGCCGGAGGCGAAATGTTTTCCTTTATGGATGGTTTTTCGGGCTATAATCAAATCAATATTCTACTTGCCAACCAACCAAAAACAACATTCATTTGTCCATGGGGAACATTTGCTTACTGTAAATTACCTTTTGGACTCAAGAATGCCGGAGCCACTTTTCAACGGGCTCCTCGAACTTCACATCCCGCCTCACAACAACTTTCCTCTGTGCAGGAATGTAAATACGAAAGGCCTTTGAGGTCTCACTGTAGCCCACAAGGATACCCTTCTCTGCGGTGGGCTCTAGTTTGGTCCTCTTCTCTTTGGGTATGTAAGAGTATATAATTCATCCAAAGATACGAAGATGACCAATATCATGCTTCTTTCCAGAAAAAGCCTCCTCCGGAGTCATGTGCACCAAGGCATGATGCAGACTCCTGTTTTGCAAATAAACAACTGTGTTGCAGGCCTTTGCCCACAAGAACAATGGCAACCCCTGATCATGTAACATGGCTTTGGTAGCCCCTGCGATGGATCTGTTCTTCCTCTCCGCAACCCCGTTCTACTGGGGGTTGTAAGGAGCAGTGAACTCCCTCCTAATGCATGCCTCCACACAATAGTCAACAAACTCTCCAAGGGTGTACTCTCCCCCATTGTCCGACCTCAGGGATTTGATCTTTCAACCTGTCTGTGTCTCCACAAGAGCTCTAAACTCTTGAAACCACTTGAAGACCTCACTCTTGGTCTTCAAGAAATAAATCCAGGTCCTCCTGGATTGATCATCAATGAATAAAACATAGTACTCATATCCACTCAAGGAAACATGAGACATCAGACCGCTCAGATCGGAATGAATCAAATCAAGTATCTCAGTCGCTCCGTTGTCATTGCTAGGAAAAGGGGATTTGGCACATCCTCTGCAAGTATCAAAGTGATAATTACTGAAATCTGGCACACTTGTAGTGATCTCCCACAAGGTCCTCAAGGCTCCATGATACATATGCGCCATCCTGCAGTGCCAAATCTCACACAGCTTAGAACTGCTAGCTCTGCTGTCAGTACTACTGCTTAATGCGAAAAGGGACTGGAATGCAAACTTGTACACCTTTGCATGGTGTACACCTATCACTCTAGCTGAATCAGCTGGAGTGCCCCTAGGATACATCAACACCTGTCCTCCCCTTAACAGTACCTCATATCCTCTGTTCTCCAAAGCTGAGACAGATATGAGGTTCTTCCTCATCCCTGGCACATAAAGAACATCTGACACCTTCAAGGGAGGTTTGGACTCCCTCTGAAATGTCAATGTCCCCACACTAACTGCTCTAACAACTCTGTCATCACTGAGTACTACCTCCATATCAGTGCCACTCTCTGAAAGCTCTGAGAAGTACTCACGGACTCCTGTCATGTGATGTGAAGCCCCACTGTCCACATACCAAATACTTGAATATGCTCCGCTAATCGAGGGAAAAGTATACTTCCTCTGAACCTGTGTGGCAGGTGATCCTGCATTAGAGGACTCACCTGCAGTGAACCCAATCTCCCGGTCAAAATGATCTGCAAAGTCCTCAAACTCTGCTGAAGTTACCACTCTTTGGTTCTTCCCTTTCTTCTTCTTCTTCTCTGGACACACAACTGCATAGTGTCCCATCTTTTGACAATTCCAATGCTTCACCTTGGAATAGTCCTTTTGTGTGTTACCCTGTTTACCTTTACCTTTGCCTTTGCCCCCACCATTGCTTGTGGAAGCCTACTTCTTCCCTTTGCCTTTCTTGCCTCCTGCCAACAATGCTACATCCTCATCCTGCTCAACTGGATTGGCTGCCCCAAGCTGACCTTTCCTGATCTCTATCTGAATACAATCATCCCAAAACCTCTGCCATGTGGGAAGGGTCTCACGTGCACAAACCCCATAAGCAAAGTTCATAAATGAATGAGGGAGGCCATTCACTGTAATCCGCACCAACTCAGTGGGTGGATGACCTCTCCAATTGCTGCCAACTCATCTCTCACATTAGTAATATTTGTGAGATATCCAGCTGCACTATCATTACCCATCTTAATGGTCTTCAAATTCTCCTTTAGGACCATTTTCCGGTTCTCATTGGTACTCTGGTGGAGATTGGACAATGCTGTCCACATCTCATGGGCATTTCTCTTTCCTCTAACATGAGGAATGCAATGGTCTTTGACTCCGTCTAGAATCAGTCTCTTACCCTTATTGTTATTTTTATTATAATCAACCAACTGAGTAGCATCAGTAGACACAACAATGGGGTTCTGTGTGGTATGCACCATAATGTCCCAGACTTCTACCTCCTCAAAGATACTCTGCATTCTTTGCTTCCAAACGTTGTAATTTTTATGCCCATCCAACCTATCCTCCACCCTCAATCCCAATGACATCCTGCTGTCCTAAAACTAAAATATAGCACTGCTATAGTAAAGATAAAACTGTTGTTTGTGAAAAATCATCTTGCTGGAATTTTCTGAGTGAAAAATCAGTAGGCTGTAATTTTCCTCCTTGCTGTCCCAAACTGCACTTCAACACCCAAGCTTTGATACCATGTAAAAAAATTTCATTTCCCACCCCGGTTTTCAGTTTCACCTTATTTCCCCAAAGTAGTTAAATGCCCTTTCCCATATCCATACATTCAATAACTAAAAAAATAATTTTTTCTGAAAACAAAAATTCTGGAAATTTTACAGAATGCTGGAAAATGCAGAAATAAAAAATTAACAGGTACAAACAACCATTAAACACATTTAAACACAATGATTTTTGGTCAAAGTGACCTTGGAAAAACCCCCTACAACTCTTGGGGAAAACCAGTTCGAGAGCTCCTTCTTATTTCTGAAAATTCTTTTTACAGTGAGAAATATTCAGCAAAAAAATCAGCAAGCAAACTTTTACAACTTATCTCGTTTTCCGTGCCTCACAGCCAATTGGAAAACTTGCAACCAGGAAAACATAACAACAATACTGTTGTACGACCTCCTCAAAATCTGCTGTACGGCCTCCACGAAACAGCTATACGGCCTCCTTGAAAACTGCTGTACGACCTCCTCCAAATTTGCTGTACGGCCTCCACAAAAAAAATACTGTACGACCTCCTTGAAAACTGTTGTATGGCCTCCTCAAAATCTGCTATACGGCCTCCTCAAAATCTGCTATACGACCTCCTTGAAAACCGTGCCCAAATACTACCTTTTACTGTGTGCTAACTCAGCTGTATGGATTTGCTAAAGTGCTACCTTGGAATGTGTGCCAAGCTACTGCCTCCTTCTCCTCTCCAGAAATCTCCCATGCTCTCTTGCTCTCCTTCTCTCGATTTTCTCATGAAAGAATGAATGACTTTTTCCTCCTTTAATCTAACCATAAGTGACTTTTGGGGAACCCCTAAATCGAATGGCTGAAATAGATTGAGATCTAGGGCTAAGATTAAATGCTCATTTAAATCTCACTTTCTATTTTTAATTCACCCCACTTTAATAAAGACCCACTTAGTCATTTATTTCCAAAGTCACTTTTCCTTTCTAATTTTACATTGACTTTATTAAAGTCACTTTAAAATTAGACTTTAGTAACTTTATCACTTAAAGTCATTTCTTTCGACTTAGTTATCGGAGAATCCACAGTAAGAACCATTTTCTTGTTAGATTTGAATTTATAAAAATTATAAAGTCACTTTAGGAGAAAACTTAAATTCTTTTGGACACTTTTCCCTAGGCCAAAGATCGAAGCCTTAGGGAACCACCTGTCCTTCGGTACCAAATTTCAATAGACATGTATATGTTCTCCCTAAATTTTAGGGGTCCAATATGAGTTTAAATTAAGTTGTAATTAGATAACTCAGTTTACTAAGTTATGGTCAGTTAAATTAGTTCTAACTGTTTGTGGAACTAATAGAGGAATAAAATTCAGTTGGTTCATTGGTGCATCCACAATTGTTACTCCATTTAACTAAAAATTCCCTCATGAGAAACTCATGCATGTCAATTCAGAGAAAGACCCAGTTGAGACTAGAGTGCATGGACAATGTACTATCAGTTGTATGATTTACTGAGTTGTTAATATCATGCATGCAATCAGAGAAGGACCTATGTTTGGATTGCACAATTTTGGAAGCATGAATTACCTTTAAATACAGGCTATTCATCCTAGGAATTGTGCAAGGAAGTAGGGGCTTGTAAGGTAGTGGAAATTGGCTAAGTGTTGGCTAGCGGGCTTGTGAAGTAGAGAGTTGAGCATACTTGTGCGGAATTGTTCTTGTGAGAACAAGCTTTGTATCTTCACTCATATTTCTCATTTAAATAAAATACAGATAGGTGGGGTTTTGAACTATGGCTTTCCCTAGGAAAACTTATTGTGTTATGTGCCATTGATTTGTCTTCTTCTTGTTCATATTGTTTTCATCAATCTATTGGCTTCCGTAGGTTGAAAGTAGAAGTAGATTATTGTTATGTGCTTTAGTAAATTGCATGAGCTTGTGAATCTACCGGAAATTCTACAAAGATAATGCCAAAACTCTCAAGGTAGTCCGTACAACCATCGTTTTTGTGCATGAATGGTCAATGCAATACAAAGGGGCACCACCTGAATTGGTGAAGAAAATAAGGAAATAGGCAGAATTTGAGAAAGTGCAAGTGCGGATGATCATTCAGAGCAACAAACAACTCATCTCATTCATCTCCAATATTGAGGCCTCATATGCAAGATTTCACAATAGCATGGATTTCTTGGGGAAATTGCATAAGATCCCATCAGTTGGCTCAATCAACGAAGCCAAACGTAGGAATTAGGTCAAGTAGGAGGTTGAAGAATACTTGGCCTGGTTTGGGCAGATTGCTACCAAGGAAGATATTGAAGTGAATAAGCAGAACATGAAGAAGTACATTGGTTTCCATATCCAAATAAATACTATGATGCTCCTGCTAAAGAAGGAAATCTAGATTGGTTCCAAATCAGTGTACCCGAATTCCATGAAGGCTAGAGTCTGCTATCAGCCTAATCCCATCGCATAGTTTGGAGAAGTCATTGCACAGTACAAATATTGGCACCAGCATGTGACCGAGAATCTACAAGTTGAAGTTGTTGAGCTGGAGTTTCCCCAAAATCAAGCTTGAATTTTATATTATTAGGTTGTCTAGTTGGATCTACCCAATTTTGTGTTATATGGGTACAAGTGTAGTGTAATATTCTTTTGTAATTAAATTGTAAGTGGAATTCCAAGTGTCAATTGTGGAATGTGAAGAGTCATGAGTCCTTTTGTAAAGAAGTTGAAGAGTCATGAGTCATTTTGTAAAGAAGTTGAAGAGTCATGAGGGAAGTCCAAGAGTCACAAGGGGGAAGTGAATAGTCACCCCTTTTTTTATAAATATAGCCTCATAAATCATGTAAAGGGATTTTGGGAGCCAATATTTTGGCTAGGATTTTAGCTTAGAATCAGGAGTTTGGGAGTTTGTTGAGAGCCTTAGCTTCTCTGTAGCATAGAGGGAGTATCTTTATTTGGAGGAGAAGGTGTAGACTTCATGTTCCATTATTGGGGTTAGTGGTTCTTCAATGGTACATTTATGCTTGGAACTTTCAATTTAACAAAATCTTAGAGCTGACACGTTTTCATGCATATGTTGTGAATATAGTAGGACTATTCTTGTTATGTTTGCAATATATGTCATTTCACTTAATGCTTATGAACTATTTTGTTTGCATTTATATGAATATTGTTAAATGTGTGTTGTTGTTTATTTCTGTCATGGTTAATGTGTGAACTATTTCGGAGGCTAACTCTTGATGTCTTTATGCTCATGTGTTCCTTTCAAGCTGCGTACTATTACAAGATTCTAAGGGTCTCACTCATTTTCCCCTCATGTGTTAGAACCTTTCATACATTGCATTTGACCCTCTGTAGAGTCACACACTTGTTCCCCAAAGTCACCTCATGCCACTCTATGCGTTATTACAGCCAAGGAACATCATTAAAACCCACTACTTCAACAACCAATCCGTATTCTGGATGGGGCTCCTACACTAAATGGTGCAAGGTCTAATTGGGACTTCATATCGGGGAGACCCTTTGAATGTTGGCGGGTCCATAACCATCAATAGGGAGCTATATCTACTTTTTAAGATATTTTGGAGGGAAGCAATCCTCTTTTCAAGGAGGCTACCCCTCAATCATTTCTGTATAAATAAGAAAGCCCAAGGGCTCAATAGGATTTGAACTTGTGGAGTAGATAGGAGCTAATAAGAGCTAAGATCTTGAGACTTCCATTTTCATTTCTTTTGCATGATGTAGTTGAGCTCTGTTTTATGTCAATGAAAATCTTATTGTTATCTTTCATTTGAGTTTGTTTCAGAGGATGATTCCCCTTGGGTTTGGGCCCAATTGTTGGGATGGGTTCCCTAGGGTCAATTTTATTGAGTCAATTTTGTATTATCTTTTGTAGTGAATGTAAAGTCACTACGAAATGTGGAAAAGTGGAGCATGAAGCAAGTAGAAGTCAAATGGGATTTAGTCCCTTAGTTGGGTAGGTGATAGAGTTGTTTTGAGACCCGCCCATGGTTTGCAGACCATGGTATTGTAAAGCAAATGCTATATAAAGTTGAGTCATATAGAGAGTCTAAGAAGCAATCAATTAGAGAAGAATCATTGTAAGGGCAAGGTGCTAAGGTAGGAAAGGTTTGTTTCCTATACTTAGGCAAAAGGGGAAGGCTCTTGTAGTTGGGTGCACGGAGACCTTGGTAAGTTTGTAGGCTGAGTGCACGGGCCCTTGCAGTTGAGTGCGTAGGGATAAAAAGTCTGTACCTAAACGTTTATATCTAATAAAGATTGTTTTGGGCGGAAATTGATGCATCTGTGTCCTTTTATTTATTTCTACAAAGTTTATGTATCTTTTCTCTGTAATCTGTCTAATATGAATTAATGCGTATTTACTGTGCGGAACTAGTAGATTTGTAATCTTTATGCATGATAAATATAATTAACCACCTTCATGAAGATCTAGAAGTCGTTTAGATAGGTTTGCAGTAGTTGTCCATCTGGAAGGGATAAAGCTGCCCGAAGATAGATCTAAGCCGCAAGAACCTCAGGAAACCATCACATAGGCCTCTGGATGTATAAACTTGGGTCTAGCATCCCCCAATACTGCTTCGGGTGAGATTTCAGCCTGGACTATGCAGGTTTTTTCCGAAAGGGCCAACAGTTAAGGTTTTTTTGGTTGGTGTAGTTAAAGCTAAACCTGGGTCAGGCCTCCTCAAGCCAACACCAACCCAGAGGCTCTAGTCTCTATTTGTGTATTTTATCCATGCATTTCCTTTGTTACCAACATCTCTTTTCTTTCTTGATAGAAAATTTCTTATAAAAGTTGTTGGTGCAGGCCTATCTACCACCTCTCTTGTGTGAAGTGTGGTTGAGGAATATGTTGTTGGTTTTAACCTTGTACTAAAATTACCTACAAATTAATTCTTTAAATAGAAAAATATACAATGGAAAGAAAATAAAACAAATAGACATAGAGATTTTCCCTTGGATCCCAAAATCAGGAATACCAGATTGATTGTTCATTATATTCCTTTCAATGTTACAATATATATATACTATATATATATATATATATATAATATATATATATATATATATATATATATATATATATATATATATATATATATATATATATATATATATATATATATATATATATATATGTTGAAGCATTCATAAAACCCAATCCATTAATCTTGGATTAGAACATAACTGTAGTTCCTTGACCAGATCTACAAAATAACATGGGAAGAAAAATCGTTGTGCCAAAACCATGGGTAGGTTCATACCCCATCCATGGGTTTGCATAAAATATATTTATTTTTATTTATTTATTTTAGTTAATTTTTTTTTTTTGGGGCACTACCCTGAATCACATGACACATGGAAAGAATATAACACACACCCAACATTCTCCCACTTGTTTTTTTCTTTCCGCACAGGGGGCCACAAAAGAGCTTAGTCATTGGTCTTGGGATGTAGTGCCCATTTTTTCTCTATGCCAAGAAAACTTCTTAGTGTCCACAAACTGTGTCAATGCATCTACAACATTCTTCAAAATGTCCACCTTTCCTAGGAGCACCTCTTTGTCTTCAACGATATACCTCACAAAATAATACTAAACATCAATGTGTTTTGTCTTCGAATGATAAGCATGGTTATTTGCAAAGAAAATTGCACTTTGGCTGTCAAAGTCTATTGATGTAACAATCCCATACTTGAACACAATATATGCAACCAAACTGATTCCTTGCTTACATGAGTGGCTGCCATTTATTCAACCTCTATAGTTGAAAGTGGCACTACAAATTGTCTCTTCCTCATCCAACTGATTGCTCCTCCAAATAGGTTAAACACATACCAACTTGTAGATTTTATCTGATATGGATCTCTAACCCAGTCTGCATCAACGAAGCCATGGATGTCCTAAAATTTGTCCAATCTTGGTCTTCCTTGGTATCAAAAACCATAATCACTAGTGCCACACAAATGCTTGAAAACCCGATTTAGTGTTATCTAATGCTCCTTTCCTAGTTTTGACATAAACCTGCTCAATACTCCCACTACATGTGCAATGTCTTGTCTAGTAGAAGCCATTGCATACATTAGGCTACCAAATGCACTCACATATGGAACACATGACATGTCCTCTTCCTCTTCTTTTGTCTTGGGAAATTTTTCAATAGATAAGTTTACACCTACAAGAATAGAAACCATGACCGGTTTACTCTCTTGCATATTAAACCTATGCAATATCGTCTCGACATAATTTCTCTGGTTAACCAAAGATTCCTCTTTTCCTGAAAAAACATAGAGGCAAATATTTGCACAACACCTTGGCGCTACGCTTTCTCCATAGCCATACAAATGCCAAAAAAATTATATTCCTGGATAGATAATCACCCCTACATGTTAGCTATCCACTTTTGCAAGTTTTTTAGTAGACATATTGGGAGAAATTTCTCAAAAATAGGTCAAAAAATCACTTTCTGCCATTATTTTGAAGCCAACATTGCACAAATAGGAGTAGTCTTGGGAAAAACAATTTTTATCCTAGCCGGAGTGTCAAAATCACCTTCTTGAATAGTTAAATGACAACTAGATACTCACATATTTCTAATGAGCTATCAAATTTTGAATTTGGAGCATGGGAAGGCCTCCAAAGTCCTCCTACAAGATGGCGCTACGGAAATGCCTAAGTGCACTACGCAAATGCCTGTAACAGTGTTTCTCAGCATGTCTTCAACATATATTTATTTGATGTTGTCATTTTAGTAGTTCAAAGTCTTGATTATGTAATCATGAATAAATTAGCATGATATATTGTTTTTATGTTTAATTAGGCCTCATAAATGAAGAAAAACTCAAATCGAAGTCTAAGAGAAGAGTTTGTTTTTGAACTTCTCACTCTCACTTGTTGGTTGATATATTCTTGGAAACAGTTCCATCACTCATGGATTCGACCCCTGAAGGCGGGGAAACTATTTATATTAGTATATATGTATCTTTTTCTCAATCAAAGAGAAGGGTTGGACATTTTGAGGAGAGATCCCTTGTAACTTGTGCTTAAGCATTTTCAGGAAATCAAAGAACAATTGTAGCTATTATTTAGGAATTCATGTGCAGTGTGTTTGTGATGTTGTTTCTTCTCAGTTATAGTTTCATATGATAGATATTCATCTCTTCTTTCTATTCATCAGTTTCTTCAATGATTTTTCCTAATTTAATAAGCATAATTCTTGTCTTTAAGCTTTGTTTTGATGGAATTATCACTATACATTATTTACTTTCTAGGTTAATGAATTCATAACATATATGCTCATTAAGTCTTCTTATTTCTTCTGAAACACTACACTACATTGACAAACCCTAAGCCATCAAAAAACTACTGATACCTTGCTCCTTTATATTTCTGCTGTTGTTACCCTTTGATCTTTTGACATATTTACTTGATTTTCATCCCTTGTTCAGCATCAAAACCCTAAATTTTCAAACCTGTCTGAGCCTAGCACATCTAGCCTAAAATCCTTTTATATTCCAGTCAATTCTTTAGCTGTGATCTCGTAGAGATTTCCCTCTCTAGTTTGGTAGGGCTAGCTACCAAACTGAAAGCTTGTTCTATAGTTACCTTTGTCGATTCCTCTCAGCTTGGGACATTTTGGGGGATCACATTTTTGGTGCCATTGCTGGGGAAATGACTGATATATCATTCCTAGGATTCATTCTATAAGAGTATTCAAGACTGATTCTATAGGTGACAATTTCCAGTATCTAAATAAAGGTTGATTTAAGAAATCATATCAAGTTTAAGGTGTAAAAAGGCTGGCTCCTAAAAGACATACAAGGTCAAATCTTGACCCAAATCCACCTTCTATTGTTGATGACCCAGAAAAACTACTTAGGAAACTCAAGTCACCTATTCCTGAAAGTACAACTTGAAAGTTAGAAAGAACTACTTCTTTGCCTGAAAATTTGTTCACTGTTGAATAACTTTCTTTTGATTTTGAGCTTGAGCTATCTCTTTTCAGATAAAAATCTGAGTCTTTCATTTCTGAAGTGATACTTGATCCTATTCAATTTGATTCGCACTTCCTTTCTTCTAAATCCATATTTTCTAAAGATGATCATGGGATGTGGTTAAAATTTGATAAACTCCAGAGTCTATCTGACCAACTTCAAATCACCACTGAAAAAGCTTACATTCAATATCAACTTGAAAACCTAGCTGCTGCTTCATCCTCTACTGCATCTCCAAATACATTAGCTACTTCATCTCTTTTTACACTATCTCCATTAGTGTCATCATATTTATCTACACAACCAATTGTAGTACCTTTACTACATCTTCTACTAGTCATGGCATGGTTTGGTCCTCTATTGTTACCTACTCAACTTGCTGCTATACCTCAAAAATATGGCCAAAGAATCCCTCTATTTGATGGAAGTTTAGAAATCATAGCCCAACATCATGTTGATAAATTCGTAGATTTTATCGATCTTGAAGAGATTGATGAAGAAGATGCTAAGATGAGAATCATAACTTAGAGTTTTTCCCAAGATGTCAAGAAATGGTTTCGCAATGTGGCTGCTAATTCTATCAATAACTCTTAGCAGTTGATAGAGTTGTTCTTAGCATCATGGAAAGAAAAGGAAAATCCATCACAGATTTTGGCTAAGTATAATTCCATGAAAATAAACCAAACGAGATAGTGTGGGAATTCACAACAAGGTTCAATATGGTGTATAATTCCATTCCTGATGATATGAAACCTCCCCTTGGTTTAGCACTTCTCCACTATCCTAATGCCTTCGACCAAGACATGGCATATTAGCTTAGGGAGAGAGATCATGCAACTCTAGAAGAAATGCAGCGAAATGCAATAAGTGTGGAAGATAATATTCTCATCAAGAAATCTAAAACAAAACCTAAGAAACTTGAGAAGAAAGTTTCCTTTAAACAAGATTCCTCTTCATCATCTGATGTAAACTTGATACTCTGATTAAAACCATGGAAATAATGATGGACAAAATGTCTATAGTAGATCGAAAAGTAGGCCATTCAGTAAGGAATCCAAATTATCGAGGAAAACAACAACAATAGTTCATAAATAAGAAGAAAGAGCAGCGAAATCAGAATCCTCAAGGAAAAATAAGAACTCCATTTCCACAAAATTATACTGAAGGGAGGGAAGAATATGAAGAAGAAATTGTTGAAGAAAATCATTTCTTTGAGGAAGATGAACTGCCTACTTTTCTGACTGAGGAAGATCAATTTTCTTAGGAGTCTTTTATACCAAGTGATCAACAACTTGTACTTGCAAATAATGATTTATGGGTATTTAGAATAATACCAAAGAGGAGATCAAAATGTTGTTAGCCATTTGCAGAAATAGTACAATTTAAGAAACATAAATTTACCTATCACATTGAATTTGAAAAGGAAGAATGCACAAAAAGATGCACAAGGAAAATAAACAACCCTTGCAGGTCAAAATAAAGAGAAGGGGATTGTCATATTAAGTCGGGATAAAACCACTGAAGCCTCTACTAGCATTCTAAGGAAGGATAAGGAGGTTAAGAGTGAAAGTCATAAGAAGGAGTCTCAAGCTAAAGGGCATATTGAAAAGAAGGACATCACTACAAAAGAGGTAGACAAGAAATCTAATCTATTTAGTTTGGAGAATGAAATTTCTAAATTGAAAGTATCAATTCCTCTAACTGAAGTAAAGAATGATAAGTAAAAGTGTTAGATTGCTAAAATGTTGAAGGTATACCATATGTCAGATATAATTAATGTTACCGATGATGAGCCTGCAATCCTATTTGGTCCAGCTTTAGAGGGAAGCCCTAAAGATAGTGAAGTTCCACCCTTCTATCTTAGTCTAAAATTCCATGATTTTATCCTCCATAATGCCATTCTAGATTCTGGTGCCTCAAATAACCTTATGCCAAAATTTATTATGGTCAAACTAGGACTGAGTATCACCCAACCTTATCATGACCTCTATTCATTTGATTCGGGAAGAGTGAAATGCCTTGGCCTTATCAAAGACTTAGTAGTGTTCCTGGTCCAAATTTCGGCCAAGAATGTGTTGATGGATGTAGTGGTCACTGATATTCCTCCACGGTTTGGTATGTTGCTCTCACGGTCTTGGGGGGCAAATCTGAAAGGAACCTTGCAACTTGATTTTTCATACACTACTATACCAATATTTGGGCAGCTTAGAAAATTGTATTGGGAAAAGAAGATGAAATTCATGCTTAGTAGCAAAGAAAAACCAAATAATCATCCCATCCATGTTTTACATACCACCTTAGAGTCTTTCATTTTGTATAGTGATATGAATCCAGTAGATGATGATAGTCAGCTTGTAGAAATTTCAAAAGTTTCGGATGTTATAAGTCTTGTATAGTAAGTTTTGATTGCTGAAGAAAAGGAAAAGAATGTAGTGTGTTTGCAACCAGAAAATTCTCTTGAAAAGATTGCTGAGTTAGTGTAAAAAATAAACATTATTGAGACAGTGAGTCATCCTCCAAAAATTCAAACAGCTCAGCCTTCCATAGTACTATTTCTAGATGAAGAAGATGGTCTTTGGACCATGGAGTTTAATGGTGCATTGGGGAAAGAAGGAGCCAGGATTGGCATGTGGATTCATGGTCCATTGCATCATTCATGTAAAATTCCACGCAATGTAAGAATGAGTTATTATAAGTTGGCCTTTGATTTCTCAAATAATGAGGCAACATACAAAACACTGATTGTTGGCCTTAAAATTCTGAAAAAGTTGGGAGCAAAGAAAATTTCAGTTTATGGCGACTCCAAATTGGTAATTAAATAAGTGAAAGAGGAATACCAGGCCAAGCATCTAAGAATGAGAACTTATTGCAATTCTGTCCTTGACATTCTTAAAATTTTTATAGAATATACTTTGTCTTTGATTCCTAGAACTCATAATATTATAGCTGATTATCTTGCTACAACAACTAATATGGTGAAGATTCCCATTCACTCCAATAAGAAGTATTCAATTCATGTTAAACACCGCCCAACTGTCCCTGACAATTTGAGATATTGGCAGGTGTTTTGGGATGACAAACATATTAATAATTTTCTACATATGCAAGATGAATTCTTGAATTCCCATATTGATGATGCATCTAATGAGAATGATCTAGAAATTGAAGCAACCGAGATTGAAATATTGTAGCTGAAAGACAATAGCATGCCACGAGGTCTCATACCTTTGGAAGAGTTATTTGATTGTGATGATTTTTCTAAAAATCCTACCATGGTTCCCATAGAGAAAGGTGTTGAAGATGTGAACATTGGTACAACAGAAAAGCCTAAGATGGTCAAATTGTCAAAGTCTCTATCTTCTAAGATGAAAAGTAATTACATTGCTTTGATGGCATAATTTTCTGATGTATTTTCTTGGGATTGTTCAAATTTAAAGGTGTATGAAAAGAACTTCATTCATAACACTATACTAGTTAAGCCTAATAAAAATCCATTCCGTCAGAAGCTGAGGAGGATTAATCCTAAGCTGCTACCATCCATCGAAAGAGAGGTAAATAGGCTTTATAAATCTAGTATTATAGTTCCTATTTGATTTTCTGAATGGATGTCCAATCTTGTCTTAGTGAGAAAGAAGAATGACAAGATTCATCTTTGTATTTATTTTAGAAATTTAAACAAAGTATCCTTGAAAGACAATTATCCCTTGCCGAAGATGGATCATATCCTCCAGAGGGTAGTTGGGTCTTCCATGATGTCATTTCTTGATGGATATTCGGGGTACAATCAAATTTTGGTGCATAAGGATGATCAGTTGAAAACAACCTTCATAACACCATGGGGTACATTCATGTACGCCAAGATGCCATTTGGATTAAAGAATGTAGGAGCGATATTTCAACAGGATATGGACATAGATTTCACCAATGAAAAAGATGTATTTCTAGTTATTTATTTAGATGATCTGACAGTTTTTGCTAAATTTTATGAAGACCATTTATATCATCTAAGAATTGTTTTTTAGAAATGCAAAAAAATTGGTATATCACTAAATCCAAAAAAGAGCTTATTTTCCATGGAAGAAGGTAAGTTGTTGGGGAATATTATCTCCAAGGATGGCATTCACATCGACCTTGTAAGAGTTGAAGCCATTCAACAATTAGATTTCCCAAGGAACAAAAATAAATTCAGTCATTTAATGGGAAAATCATCTTTTTGAGGAGATTCGTTCCCAACCTCGTTGAACATTTGAGAGAAATGATAGACATGCTAAAAAAGGACAATGAGGTAAGATGGTCTATAGATGCCAAGAATTTCTTTCAATGAGGTCAAATTTGCATTATTTATTGCTCCTACTTTAATGAGTCCTGATTATACTTCAGATTTCATCATATTGTCATTCGTCTTTGAACATACCTTAGCAGTTGTCCTAATGCAAAAGAAAGATCAGAAAAATGAACAACCTATAGCATTTTTCAGTTGGACAATAAGGGATGCAGCATTGAAATACAATATAATTGAGAAGCAAGCTTTGGATTTGGTGAAAGCGCTCAATTATTTCCAAGTATACATTCTGCATTCTCACACCATAGTAAAAGAAGTTCTTATGCAGACAGATATAGAAGGAGGGTGGAGAAAATGGATCACAGTCATGCTAGAATATGATTTGGAGATAAAACCAAAAATCTCATCAAGGGACAAGGTTTGGCCAAACTCATGGCTGAATCTAATTTGCATGCATTAGATATCAATCTGATTGCTGCTCTTTCTGAAGAAGAAGTAGAAGATTCATAATTACAAGTGTCTGACACGTTCACTTCATCTCCATTGTACTCTGACATAGTTTATGCATTGCAACATTTAAATCCTCCACTGAAAGTGCCCAAAGGTAAAAGTAGATCCTTAAAGTTGAAAGCTTCAAAATATTGTATTCTTGATGGTGTTTTATTTTGGAAGGATCTAGGTGGTATGTTGCTAAAATATCTAGTCGAAAATGAAGCAAAGGATGTAATGAGAGATTTCCACAAAGGAGATTGTGGTGGCCACCTTTTTTGGAAAACTACGACAAACAAAATTTTCAGAGCTAGTTTTTATTGGCCTAGTCTTTTTTCTGATGTATATAAAACAATGATGAGTTGTCATGAATGTTAGATTTTTCAGGGAAAAAGAAAACTCTTACCATTACCATTGCAACCCGTTTCGGTCACGGCTCCTTTCCAGTAATGGGGTCTTGATTTTATTGGGGAAATTCATCCTTCATCGTCTACACAACACAAATGGATCCTAACAACCACAGATTATTTTACAAAATGGATTGAAGCAATCCCAACTAGGAAAGCTACTGATTCTGTTATCATTTAGTTTATTGAATCTAATATATTGTCTAGATTTGGCTACCTACAAAAGATAATCACCAATAATGATGCTACTTTCAAGTCCAGGAATATGGTAGAGTTTCATGAGAAGTATCATATTGTATTAGGGCATTCTATTTATTATCACCCACAAGGGAATGGTTTGGCTGAATCTTCCAAAAAATCTTTGATCAACATCATCATGAAAGTTTTAGAAGTCAATAATAAAAACTGGCATAAAAATCTCATTAATGATTTATGGGCAGATAGAGTTAGTAACAAGAAATTAATAGGCATGTCTCCTTTTGAGTTGGTGTATGGGATTGATATTGTTTTTCCCTCATCCCTTGTTGTCCCGGTCATGAAAATTTTGTAGGAATTGGATAGAAAAACAAATGATATGCAACGAAGAATAAGTCAGATGATCCCTTTGTAGCAAACTAGGGAAGAATTTTTTCAAAATACTTCCAAAATTCAGGAAAGAATAAAAAAGGTTTATGATCGCAAGACAAAAGAATATAATTTCAACCTAGGTGATGTGGTTCTTCGTTGGGATGCAAGAAATGAAGAAAAGGGAAAACATGACAAGTTTGAAAATTTATGGAAAGGACCATACACAATCTCAGCTTTCAGAGGAGAGAATTCTTATCTTTTGGAGGAAATGAATGGGCAATATTATTTGGGAGGAGCAATCAATGGTAGGCTTCTCAAGCACTACTATACCTAAAGAAATTTTTGCAAATTTTCATTACCATTGTATACACCTGTTTAATTTTCATGTCCAAGTGTGAAGTGGCTATCATAGGAGTTTGAAGCCCAAGGAGAAGGCCATAAGGCTTCTCTGATCAACTGTTGGTTTTGTTTTTCTTTTAAGGTCATGCCATGTCAGATAGTCAGTCAATTTTTAGTTTGAGTTTAGCCTTTTGCATTTTGACTCCATTGCCCAATGGATAAGGCTACCTGGTCTATGGTGTTCTTGACACCTCCAAGGATCTACCATCCCCAGCTGGAGCCAATGTTAGTACCTGTCAGTCACATCAGTCATTGGTGATCAAATGTGCTCTTACAAAGTTTTTTGTAGGGTTTCAGGTCAAATTTTTATAGTTTCAAATAGATTTTCAATAACAAATTTGGTCATCGGTTAGGAAGGTCAGCATTTACTACTCCTTTTAGTTACATGGTCAAATAATACCATATTGGTCAAGTTGAATCACTGTTAGAAGAGTCCCATAGTCATCATGGTCATAATTCACCTATGAAGCCCATGCTAGGTCACCACTGGGTCATAAGGTTAATTTCTGAAAACTAGTCATTTCACCATTGAAATCCATTTTATAAAAAGGAGTAGTACAGGTTAAGTTGGAAATAAAAGTTTTAAACCATCTTTTTATTTCATTTTCTTTAATGAAATACTTTCATAAAGTCATGAAGCTACAAAATGTCAAAGTCAAGTTACAAAAGTCATGGTGGGTCCACTACCACTTGTAAGAGAAAAATCGATTTCCACAAGTTATAAAAGAGTCTCACTCACTCTCTATTTTCTCATTCCATTTTCCAACACTCCACTCCACCCAATTAGGTCGAATTTTTCAGATAGAGATCAATTGTTGCATGCCAAAGACAAGTTTCCTTTTTGTGTTGCCGAAATCCTCAAGCTGTGCTATGCAAATCCTGGCAACTGCTACATTTTTCATCCAAAGGCTGCAAGCTTCTTTGTAGTGATTTATTCCACCATTTTCAAAGTGTGTTGTAGTAAATACAGGTTGGTTTCTTTTTACTTTCTCAAGTAAACTCTCAATTGTGTTGTTATGCTTCATTTCCCTCTCCTAGGGTTTTAAAAGAAGTTTTCAAGATTTCATGATTTCCATGGTTAATTTTTATTAAAACTTGTATATGATGTTCATACAACTTCTCCAATCCTAATCACACCTTCCTAAAAACCCTCTATCAAACCCATCTTCAAATTCCATCATTTTCACATAAACCCTAGCCATATCACACTTTCCAAACCATTGGACCGTGCTTCTCTTATTTGAAACCCTTCCCCTCACCCAAATTCTAAATTTCCACCTTCATTAGCTCCTTAACCTCCCTCACGATCCCCCCAAATTTTCCTAGAATTTTTCCAGTTCCCTATCCCTTTAATTTCCGTAAATTTCCTCATAGCTATCAAAATCCCCTGTTTTCCTACAAGAAAAACCCTAGTTTCTCTCCTATAGAGCTAGGTGTTATCATGGAATCTGAAACCTCTAAACAAAAGAGGCATAGAGGAGGGCATGTCATTAAATATGAACCTACCTCAACTTATGATATCTTTTCATCTCCTTCCATCAAAAAATCATTTGAAGATGCAGGTTGTCTTACCTTTTGCCAGAGAATTGAGCAATTGAAGTTTCATGATCAATTGACTAGTGCTTTTGCCATCGAATTAAAAAGGGAAAACATGACTATAACAGGAGTTGAATTCAATATTTCAAGGAAAATCATCTCCACATCCACAGGGGTTCCAAACAATGAAGGAATTTGGTTCAAGAAAGAAGACATTGACCTTAAGAATTACAAGATGTACCTAAAAGCACCATATAAGACAGATTCAAAACATGTTTTTCCGTTCAGACATTTGTTGGAAAGATATTCCCCTCTCATGAAATTGATCATGAAGTACTTTACATGTGAGGGAAGGTATTCAAGGCTATATAAGTACCATATGTGGCTTTTTATGCATTTCACCAGTGTTCAACAACTCAACTTGTTTTACTATCTACACAAAAGTGTAAAAAAAATGACATAAAAGGTACAAAGGATGGGAGAAAATCATCATACTAGTATATTTCATCATGGCTTGGTGAAAGTTCTAGTTTGTCATCAATTAGCATAGGTAAATTTGTCTTGGGATGGCTTTTCAAATTCATCTTTTCCTCCATTTTCTATAGCTATATCTAGTGATGAATCAACACCTCCAAACTCACCATTGCAGCAAGAGGTTTTTTCTTCAAGCAGACCTACCAAGAGGAATTATAGGGAAGAAGTGATTAAGAAAAAATCTAGAGGTGAAAGGCTTGTGTTTTCTCCAAAGATTTTTGAAAGGGCCAAACCTACAACAAGTGAATAGAGAGCATCCTCACAACATGAGGAATTCACTCATCCAGGTACCAATGTGTCAGATGTGGAGAAAGGCCATGAGGACAGAGTTGCAAATAAAATCATAAAGGATAATGAGGCTGAGATAAAAATTTTGGAACACAAGTTGACAGAGGAAAATTCTTTAATAGCATGCTTGCAACAAGAAAACATGCAATTGAAAGTAAACCAAACGATCCAAGACAAACAAGCAGCCTATTCAAAGAAAGAGGATGTAAAGGGAAAATCAATGGTTTAGTTGGACGTTTTAGAAGGCAAAGGAAAGTAAAGCACATCAGGCAGACCAAGAACAGGATCCTTCAAGAGATCCCTTGAGCTACAAAAGAAGTTTCTCCACCCAGAGGTCAGATCACTGTAGATGAGCTAATCACTGGAGAGATCAATGCAGACAGAGTTTATTAGCTTGACAAGGTCAATGGCCACATGGAAAAGCTCCTCAAGAAGGAAAGTAGGGACAATAACTTGTAAAGTCATATGACTATGCATTAATACACAATAAATAGGGTATCTCAAGTTAAAATCAAACATTTGAAGAAAAAGCTCAAGGAAACCCTAACAAGCGAAAAGGATAAAGAAAAGCTTGATCTACATGTTGAGGCCTCTCTCATGGCATGGCATATCATATGATGGCTTCACTTAGCAATTTTGAGGAAAGTTTGAGAACTTTTTGTCATTTTTAAAGTTTTGATGGTTTTTGGCCTATTTTATAACATAGAGGTAACTATTTCTGCAACGCCTTGGTGCTATTCTTTCTTCACAACCATCCATATGCCAAAGAAATTACATTCCTGGATAGATAATCACCCCTACATGTAAGATATCCACTATTGCAAGTTTTTCAGTAGACATATTAGGATAAATTTCTTAAAAACAGGTCAAATAATCATTTTCTTCCACTATTTTGAAGGAGGCACTCTGCAAATAGGAGTAGTCTTGGGAAAAACATGTTTTCTCCTAGTTGGAGTGTCCAAATCACCTATTTGAATAGTCAAATGACACATAGACACTCACATATTTCTAATGAGCTATCAATTTCTGAATTAGGAGCATGGTAAGTCCTCCAAAATCCTCCTACAAGATGGCACTACACAAATATTGCATTATGCAAATGTCTGTAACAGTTTTTTCTCAGCATGTCTTCAACAAATATTTATTTGATGATGTAATTTTAGTAGTTTGAAGTCTTGATGATGTAATCATGAATAAATTATCATTATAGGTTGTTTTTATTTTTAATTAGGCCTCATAAATGAAGAAAAATTCAAATCAAAGTTTAAGAGTGTAGAAATTCTGCAAATTCTCTACAAATCTACCTTTCAGATCTATGTAGAAAATCTGGTTGTAGATTAACTCGATAATGAAATATGCCAAAGAAAAATACCATAATCTACTTCTACTATCAAACTTGCGGAAGCTTAAAGAACAAGCTGAACACATATAACCATAAGAAGAAGAATCAATACACATGAAACATAGAAAATACTCAGGGGAAAGCCTCAGCTAAAACCCTACTATCTGTATTATCATACAAGGTGGAAATACATCAGAACTACAAAAAGCCTTAGCTCTCAGTACAATCCTCCTAGATGCTTACAGGTAAACAAAGATTCTCACAAGCCTTCTCCTCAACCCTCCAAGCTCCTATTTCCTTGCGCAGTTTCTCCTAGGTGATCCTCCTGTTACCAAGTGTAACACTGATTTCTCACACTGATCTCGCACCCTGTAAAACTGTACAATCATCTTGTGCATTAATCCTTATCCATGCATGAGTTTCGTTTATAGGATAAAACATGTAACTGATAGTACACTGTCCCTGTCTTTAATCTCAACTGGGTCTTTCTCAGAATAGACATGCATGAGTTATTGATGAGAGAATCTTCAGTTATCTGGAGTACACTAGTTGGATGCATGCATGCATTAACTGATTGAACTCACAATTAGTTCCTCAAACAGTGTGGAACTAATTTAACTGGACTTAAACTCAGTAAACTGAGCTAACTAATTACAACTCAAATATAACTCAATCTTATCTCCTTAATTAAGGATAATCTCCTTAATTTAAGGGATAACTGTTGCATGACTTCAGAAAGACTTCTAACTTGAATTTCTCCAACCAATTAATCTGTAATGAATTAATTAATTATTTTTCAAGCAGTTGGTGAGACTAAATTCGAATTTTAATTCTCAATTTTAAGTTAAGGACAAGTTAAAATTGGAATATTCTTGTTTCCATATTTCAATGCTCCCTCTCAACAAAAAAAGGGATTATCTGCCACCCTGATCCTGTCTATATGGAACTCAAATTTATAGTTTGACAATGCCTTTGTCAAAATGTCAGCATCTTGTTCCTCTGTCGAAATATAGTGCAAGAACATGATCCTCCTTACTACACAATCTTTGAGATAATTTTTGGGGCAAAGTGATTGCCTATAGTTTAATTTGTCAACCCGAGGGTTTCATAAACTTGTGAAGCATGCGTGCACTGTATGTGCTAGAAATTGTCTTTCAGTTTAAATCAATCTAACTACAAAATAATGAAAACCAATTCATCTAATCTATGAAATCAAATAATGAAAATTAAATTCAACTAACCTATGAAATAAAAAACAACTAATGTATACTTAGTTACTCCACCATTCAATTATGAAGTGTTACCTTCTTGAGATGGTGTGTAAGCAACTATTTATACTTTAACTTCTAATGTCCTATAAAAGCAAGTAAAGTGTGCAAAAAAACACTTAGTAATTGAATATATTAAATATTCAACCATTCAATCTTGAAATATGATTAAATCAATTTCTTAGAATGATATTCAGGAATATCAGTTGATGCAATTAAATGAGGATCCTAAAAGTAAATATAAAAAAACTAAAAAGTAAAGCTCAATGATTGCATAGGTTGAACATTCAATCACCCAATTTGAAGTCACCTTCTTGGCCTAATATTTTATTCAATTATACAATGAAATGATAGTTTGATCTAAGAAAGTAAATAACATAACATGAAAGGAAACTAAATAGCTATGAGCTCTTGCCTCAAACTTAATCCAATTGGAAAATACATAAATATTTCCTATTGAAATGTGTTTAGAAAAGAAAAAATTACACGGTCATTCTAAAACTAATACTAAGAAATAAAATGAAATTTCATGTATAAAAACAAGTAAATCTCATAATCATTAGATGGCCATTCCAATGGTGTATGAGAATGGAAAGTGAAGAAGCTTCATATGTAAGAAAAATTAAATCTTCAAATCTCCAAGTATAAGCTCTAAATCCTCTATTAAAAACATGGGCATTTCTCCAACTTTACACATGCCTTTCAAAGGAGAAGGATCTCTTATTTATACAAAAACATAAAAAGCTACCCTATTTAATGAAGATCCACTAAAATCTCATATAGTTACAACCAAATAGCTCATAATGAGACACATATCCCCTAAGTTTCTCATAGAGTTCTAATCCAAATAAGAAATTATGTGACACCTCATAGAGTTACAATCCAAATGAGACACATATCCTTCTTTGACCTTTATCGAAATCTCCTTTGAAGTGAATTTGAATTTGAGCATTGGAGGCCACATAAAGGTGTTTTGGAAGCTTCCAAATGACCTGGACATGTCATGAAACTTGTTATCACTCAGGTTGTCCCTAAGCTCCTGAAAGGGATACGACCGAGGTAACCACAAACCAATCTTTGGACCGCAGGTCCTAGCCTACCAGCAGTCAGAGAGGGCTCTCTCTTTGGGATTTAGCTTTGTTTAAGGGATGATTTTAGGCTAGATATGATGCACATGGGTTTTGTTTGTATTTGGGTGGAAGGAGGATGATTTCAAGTAGAGAGGCAATGCAAAGTGTGACAAGTTTCAAACCATTGCGCATGGAGTCGTGGAGTAAGACTGCTGGTGCGTTTTCTTGGTCACAAGAGGAAAAAGGGGCAAGGTAGCTGCTCATGAGACAATACTCGAGCTAAATGAAGATGGATTGCAGGCTAAGAAATGAGAGGCAACAAAGAATCTCTCAATCAGGTTAGTAGAGGGAAGATGAATGGGCCCTACCGAGGAGCAGCTAAGAATTCCCAGATAACAGTCATTCATATGTCAAATAGAGAAAATATGAGCCATATGGAATCCATATTTATGCCCAAATCAAGAAGAAAACACTAAGAAGCCACAGAAACTGAGCATATAGTGCAGGTAAGCAAATTCTAAACCAAACTTTTGTTATGTGACTTGAGCATATGTGAAATTGAAATAACAGAGGTAAGGAACACTTATTGATTCAAAAAGTAGCACAAGATTTCCCTCATTCACTCTTCAGAGACATTAACAATACATCAAATAGGCCATTCTCCTTGCTTTCAGCAATATTTGATTAAGTAGAACATATAAGATACAGAGCGAGTCTCTCTTGGAGTGCATTAACCAACCCTCCCCCCTTTTCACAATACAGGGGGTTGTATAAATAGAGAAAATATCTAAGAAATATCTACAAAACAGATCTCAGGGAAGATCTGTCAAAATAACTCTAATTTAGCTACTTTCTACTGAACATAAATGCAGCAAAATATCTATCTAATAGCTGTGCTCGGGCAGCAGGCATCAAAACTGAGTTAATATGGTCCTTTGAGCAATGCGTTGTCCTCTGTGTATTAACTGTGCATGGGGCTCAGTAGCGTCGCTCCAAAATGCGGCTTCATGCATTGTTTTTGCAATAAATCTACTTTGAAACCCTTTATTTGTGCCTTCAAGTGGTCCTGCTGCCTTAAATGGAAACAACTGTGAGTTGGTGAGCCTTTATGGCTCAAATGATGCTTTGCTAATTTTGCCGAGGCCTTTTGATTTCATCTGCTTTGGAAGATCTCCATTGATACTATCTGCCACTTCCTTGATATTCTTTGACATTGAATTGGGCCCCTTTATGCCTCAAACTGTCAAATTGCCCCCTTGTCCTTTAACTAATACACTTTAATGTCAAAAATCGCCCCTTTCTAGCCGCTGTTCGGCTAAAAGAATTACTGAGGGGCCTTTTGTGGGCCTTGGGAACTGCTGTCACCGCTTGCAGACCAAAATGGTGCTTATATCTGCAAAAATGCTCGGTGGGCATGGGCGCCGTATGTGAAATCTTTGAAAACGACCCTTTTCCTTTAACTCGTAAAATGCTTTAGAAACATGCAATTTCAATGAAAATTGGCACCGCTACAACACTGTGCATTGTATTAAATTGTGGCCGTTGATCTAGGGGCTCGATCCAATGGCTCTCGATCAATTGGCTTACTGGCAGTCGGAGGGACTGGGGGCGAGGCGTATTACAAATGTTGCGATGCGATAATAGAACATATATGTGATATATAAATGCGATATGAAACTTTTGCGATACCACATATATATCGCCACACAACAAATATCGCATCGGCAGTAGGGTGGGGCATTCCATAGCATGAAACAATGTAAAACGCCGATTTCCAAATTGTGATCGGTGATCAGCCATCGACGAAGAACCATATCGACAGCATACATATACGTTTTTTTTTCATGGCGATACGTTGATCGGCGAAATCGCTGTCAGCCCAAACCAATCGGGGGCGCACTTATGCGCTATTTTGATACAAAACTCCCCTCCCGACTGTGATATCGCATCAGAGGGGGTTTAGGTGAGCCTTAAATGGCTCTTTAACTGCTTCTTGACTTTGAGCGATCTCTTTTAATGCCATCTGCTTTGAAAATAAAGACTTCTGCTGACACTGATGACTGATACACTTTGCCGCAACACTGATACTCTTTAACTGGTTAATTCGCTTCTTTCTGCTTCTTTCAGGCAAAAATAACTGCTGCAGACCTGCGCTGGACTGAGGCTTTCCATTTTGGCCATTTTTTCTTAGCGATGCGCGATTAGCGCTAAGCACTAATCGCGCATCGAAAACTGCCCATGATTTTCATTCCGGGCTTCCTAAGCAGCGATTTCGCACTTTGTGCCCTTTTTCGGCAGGTGACGTCAACATGACGTCAGTGGTGGCACCCAGTACGGCGGGTGACATGGCAGAGTGACGTGGCAAGGTGATGTGGTAGGGTGACATGGCGGGGTGATGTGGCACTTACATCACGCAGGGGGAAACGCTATCCGGTTTCATGGCGCACCGCTTTTGTGCACATGAGGTTTGGGAGGAGGGGGCTTCGCCATGGTTGAGAGGGTGACGCGTGGCGGGAGTATGACGGGAAAACTTTAGGAAAGTGGGTTTTTATGAGGGGAAAAGGGAAAATATGAGATCGGAGGGAGGTATTTATGCCATGGAAGGAGTCCAAAGGCATTGGAAGATGGTTTTTTGAGACAAAAGGAGGGTTCATACTAAGTTTCAGGCAAACTTAGTAATTCCCAAGGGATACTTTATGGTTATTTTTCAACCAGGGGGAGGGAATAAGTATATAGGGGAGTTTTTAAACATAGTTTTAGTAGGGGAAGAGGAGATAGATAGGGAGTTACGTAATAAAGTTAGCAGTTAATATGAATTGTGACAAGAAAGCGCTAAGTGTATAACTCTTAGGATATAAAGGGGAAATAGGACTTGTAGAGGAAGTATGAACATTCCTTGAGTAAAGAAGATCTTTACCAAGGCAATGGATATGAAAAATGATGGGACTAAGAGATATCAAGCAGATCTTGACCTCTTTAGGGGAAGTTAGTGAGTGATTGAGGAAAGAGGAAGAAGGGGAAATTAGACATGCCTTGTTTGACCGGATCAAAATGAAAAAGTGCCTCAAAACTGTGATCTGGATATATATAAAACTTGAAAACATGAAATGGATCACATAGCTTGATTTCTGCAACAAAAAAACTACTTACCCAGCCTACTTACCTAAAATTTTTTCTTCTTTTGGTTTGGGTGCACTTGAACTAGCAAACCCAGCTTTTCAAACTATCCTCCTATCTGCATGTATACTTATTTCATCTAGGGGCTCAGATTAGGCTGTTGAGCACCCTCGCTTCTCTACCTATCTAAGAATCTGCCAAGATTAAGCTGTTTGGACAGATAATGATTCTCTATATTCTACAACAAGAAATTGAAGCCTAGGTAGACCAAGATTAAGCTGTTTGGACCTCCCTTTAACTGAAAATTATTCAAAAATGGAATAACTCATCAAATTTGGAATACAGCAGTGGCTCTTAGGCTAGCACACTCTCATGGCATCCTTCCTTGGCCTTTTTTAGCAAATATGGAGCATTGCAGTATGCATAGTTCGACATATTTGGCATGTAAAAATGTCGATCATGAAAGATGAATAACCTGCTGTAGCAGGAGGCTAACAGTGGCTCCACTTGGGGATGGATTTTCCTTGTGAAAAGCCAAGAACAGCAGGTCAAACTACCTTGATCTTCCATTGTTGCTGTAGATTGAAACTTCTTAGTGCTGACTGTTAGATAATTGAAATTTTGGAATGAGAACATCACTTTCCCTCAACTGAATTGCTTGTGAACTGTGAAGCACTGCCTGCTTTCTTCTGCGTGCTCTATCATTCATATTGTTACACAAAAATGAAACAAAGTGCTGATATATACAAACATTTATGTACAGAAATAATACCGCTGGGTGATTCTCAACAAAAGGGATCATGATAATGCTTTAACATTTGGCCGTTTATAGGGCCCTCTTCAGCTGTGTTGTCATCTACAGATTTTAGGAAATATGTGCTATTGCCTTGCACAACGCTGATAATGAATGGACCTCTCTAAAGAAAATCAAATTTTGCGTGTTTTCCCTTGTCTACTCTTCACGAGTCCCACCATAGAACTTTTCTGCCAGCACAAAAATCCTCATCCTTAGCTTTCTTATCAAACATCCTTTTGAGCTTCTCTTGCAAAATTTGAGCTCTGTCATACACTTTCTCTCTAGTTTGCTGAAGATGAATGGTCTGATTATTTCTTCTTTGAATGTCATTTGGTTCAGCCTGAATCTCCTGTAATAGTTTGATAGTAGGAATGCCCAAAGATGAAGGAAATGTGGCCTCCATTCCATATACTAGCTCATAAGGGCTCATCCCAATGGATCTCTTGGTTGAAAGTCTATCTGCCCACAGGGCATTTGTGAGCTTCCTATGCCAGTTCTTTTTGTTTTCTTCTAGCACTTTCTTTATGATGTTGATGAGGCTTTTATTGGATGATTCGGCCAAGCCATTACCTTGAGGGTAGTAGGGTGTAGAGTGGCTCAAGGTAATGTGAAATTTATGGCAGAAGTTGATCATCCTTTTGGATTTGAAGGCAGCAGTGTTGTCAGTGATGATTTTCTCAGGGCAGTCAAATCTGGAAAGGATATTGCCCTCAAGGAATTGGATAATAGTGGAGTCATTGGCTTGCCTACATGGGATGGCTTCAATCCACTTGGTGAAATAGTCGGTGGCTGTTAAAATCCACTTGTGCTGGCCTGAAGAAGAGGGATGGATTTCTCGAATGAAATCAAGACCCCATTGTTGAAAAGGCTTTTAGGTTGAGATGGGCTTAAGGGGCAAAGGCAACAATTTTCTTTTCCCTTCAAAGATTTGGCATTTATGGCATGAAACAAAAAATTTCTTGACATCTGCAAATAGAGAGGGCCAATAATAACCAACCCTTAAAATCTTGTCAGCAGTGGAATTCCAATATAAATGTCCTCCACAGTCCCCTACATGAAACTCCTTCATAACATTATCAGTTTCGTTCATAGTTAAACAATTAAGCAATATTCCTTCATGATTTTTCCAAAACAGGGCAAGATCTAAGACACAAAACTTTGATGCTTTCATCTTTAGAAATCTTTTTTTGGTCCTGGACAATCTTGGAGGAGCACATAGGTTTAACAATACAAAGCAAATATCAACATACCATGGGGATTGTAAAGAGGTTTCACTGATATGTGGAGTCGCCAGCTCCCGTTCATTGTCCAGTTGGTTAATGTCTAAGGCTTGAAAATTTGTTTCGAACATTAGCTTGGCTAAATCTTGTCCCTTTATCAGCTTGATGGGTTTTATCTCAATGTCATATTCAAGAATGTTGGCAATCCACTTGCCTCTTTTGCCTTCTAGTCCCTCTTGAGATAATATGTCTTTTACAACAGGGTTTGGGACATAGGCAATCACATGTGAATATAAAATATAAACTCTGAAGTCTTTAATGGCTTTAACAAGAGCATAGGCCTGCTTCTCCATGATTTGGTACTTCAAAGGAGCGTCTCTAAGGGCTCTGCTAAAAAAAGCAATTGGCTTTTCATTTCCTTGGTCATCCTTTTGCAAAAGGACAACAGCTATCGTGTGATCGAAAGCAAAGGAAAAGATGATAAAATCCTTATCAAACTGTGGACTTGTGAGGATAGGTGTTTGAGTCAAGGCAGCTTTGATACTCTCAAAAGCTTGCTTGGTTTCAAGAGACCATTTTACCTTGACATCCTTTTTTAACATGTTTCTTAACAGTCTTATCAGTTCGGCTAAATTTGGGATAAATCTCCTTAGGAAATTGATATTTCCAAGGAATGCTTGCAACTCTTTTATGTTTCTTGGGTAGGGAATTTGGAGGATGGCTTGGATTCTTTCCGGATCAATTCTGATACCTTCTTTTGAAATGATGTGGCCTAGCAACTTACCTTCCTCAAGGCCAAACAAGGACTTCTTGGGGTTCAAGGAAATGCCATATTTCCTACATGTCATGAATATTTTCCTTAAGTGTCTGAGGTGCTCTTGATCAAATTTGGAGAAAGGGGTTAAGTCATCAAGATAGAAAACAAGGAAATCATGTATTTCCTTGGCAAATGCAATATCCATTTCCCTTTGAAAGGTGGCACCAACGTTATTTAGCCCGAAAGGCATTTTAACATACTTAAATGTTCCCCACAGTGGGGTAAAGGCTGTCTTGTCTTGGTCATCCGGGTGAACAAGTATTTGATTGAAACCTGAGAATCCATCTAGTAAAGAGATTATAGATGACCCCACTACTCTTTGTAGGACATGGTCCATTTTGGGCAAAGGATAGTGGTCTTTTAGAGAGACTTGGTTTAAGTTTCTTAGGTATACACACAGTCTGATCTCACTTGATTTTTTCCTTGTGGGAACCAGATTGGATACCCATTCAGAAAATCTGATGGGTGTTATGATACATGCTTCAAACATTTTCTTCACTTCCTTTTCAATGGGGGGAAGAATCATAGGGTTAATTCTTCTAAGTTTCTGCTTAAATGGTTTTCGGTTTGGTTTTAAGGGAATGGTATGTTGGATCACTGAGGTGTCATAGGACTTCAAGTCCTCATAACTCCAAGCAAATACATCTTGGAACTCTTTGAACAAATCCACATACTTTTGTTTTTTATCAGGTGGCAGATTTTTGGACAATTTAATCATTTTGGGCTTCTCTACTGTCCCTATGTTGTGTTCTTCTATGGAAACATTTAAAGGCTCCATTTTTGGCTTTTTGGGCACATCATTATCATCAAACATGTCTTCTAATGGAGTGAGTCCAGCAGGCAAAAGTTATCTTTTAGATCAATGAACTCAACCTCTGCTTTGGCTGTTTCCTCTAAATGCATTTGTTTTAGCTCTTCTATGTTTGTATTGTCAAAACCAGTTGGGTTAAGGATTTGTTTTTCTCTTACAGCTGTTACAGCCTACTAGTTTTCATTTTTGTTGTTGTTGGGAATCGTTCATGGCATCCATGTCAATGTTTAAATTTGAAAACTCACGCTCAAGAGTGAGGAAATTGTTAATATGAGCATCATTTTCAAACACTTGCCAATCTTTAATATTGTTAGGGACAGCGGGCCTATGTTTTATCTCAGCAGTGAAATGGTGATTTGGATCAAAGGGAAGCTTGCATGTACTAGCAAAAGTGGCTAGGCTGTGCACATGTATGTTATGGTTTCTAGAAATCTTAGCAAGCTTGGATTCGGTGAAGGAATTGAGTATTTCTATGGCAGCAGTCCTATATGCTCTTAGCTTATTGTCATTGGTAACAAAGTTGCCTTTCATTTGTTGTATGATTAAATCGGAGTCACCTAGAATGGACATTTTTGTAGCTCCTAGAGCTTTGAGCATTTTAAGGCCTAAAAGGAGAGCCTCATACTTTGCCATGTTGTTGGTACATCTGAAATTTAGTTTGTAGTCATGGCCTTCTGCCTGATTGTTATGTGTATTGTGAATCCATACACTTGCCCCTGCTCCTAACTTGTTAACAGAGCCATCAAACTCTAAATACCATGTGATTTCTTGCTTGAGGTTAGTATTAAGAGTTTCAGTCAGTCTAGGATTGGACATATTTAAAATTTCTGTTTGGGGCGGTTCTTCTTGTTTGCTGGTTGCCTTGATTGTTGTGACCATTTCATGGGCATGGGCAACCGATTCCTTGTTTATGCATGTTTCTAGCTCTAAAGCTAAAGGCTTCTCATTAGTTGCAGGATTGGTGTCATCATTAAAAAGAATAAATGAATCCATATCAGAATGGATTGAGTAAATTGGAAAATTTTGGGGGTTTTCCTCACTACTTACCACATACTTCATCAGTGTTTCCTTGTACAGTCTCTTTGATTGCCCAAAGACAGATATAGGGGCATAAGAGAGGTCAAGTTGGAGGGATCCTTGGAGTTTTGCTCCCCATTATCTTAATAGGAGCATGCCATATTTTGTTGGAATGTCAGCAACTACTACGTCCATTAGGATTGTCTTGTTGGAAAATTAGACTAAAGACACACAAAGGTCTTTGATTAAGCCTAAACACTTGACCTGACTTGAGTCAAAGGAGAATAGATCTTTGTAGGGTCTTGTTATATCAAGGTTTAGCTTTTCCATTATAGCTTTGGGCATGAGGTTATACGACGCACCTGAGTCAAACATAACATTATGCAAGATTTTTTCATGTATGTGCAAACTGACATAAAAGGGTAGAACAGATCCATATGTTGATTTTCCATTAACTTCTGGACCAAACAACAGCTCAGGGGTATCATCTAAAACATTTACATCATCCTTGACCTCTGGCATTTGAAGTGACCTTTGAATTTGTTGCCTATAAACATCATGCTTGGCAAGTTTTAAGAGAGGGATGGATATCTTAAGTTTTCCAATCTCTGCTTCTAAATTAAATGGTTTTTCCAATGGAATCTTTGCGTTAGCAGTAGCAGGTTTCTCCTTTTTAAGAGTATTTCCTGTGTTTTCTTTTTGATTATCAGCGTTATGGTGAATGACACTTTGTGGTATTTCTGTTTTGGGAAGATTTTTAGGAGTGCTGTTCAAATCTTCTTTTGAGGAAGAAGGAGGCAGAGGCTTATCAATAGAAGGCTGCATGTCTGCTATGTCCTCTACAGTCACTTGGTGCGGGTTTGGGACAACTATATCAGCTGGTTCTGTTATGATAACCTTGCCTTTAATCTTGTTAGGCTATTTGCTCTCTTTTGTTTTGCTAGACGCAGTGATATCAATGGTTCTTATTCTTAGCTTATATTGTTTGTGGACCTCATACACAGTAGAATCATAGCCTTGTTTAAAATCAAAAGACTCTCCAGACTTAGTCTGAAATTGATTTACATCATGGTAGTCTTGGTCTTCTTGAGTCAAATTTTTTTTTGCTCATTTTTCAAATCTATCATGTTCATGTGAGTCTCCTCTGTTGGCTCACTGGATGTGGATGCTTCTATGTAGTTTTCTTGGAAAGGAGGTCTTATATCATGGTTAGGGCTAGACCTACCAGCATTTGTGTTCTTAGTTTTCCTGAAATTTGGGTTCCTTATGGTGTTGGGCCATTGTCCTTCCCATGATGATTTCCTCTCAACGCTTTCCGCTCTATCTCCCAGCCTGTGCATGCCACTGATAATAGCATCTAGTTTTTGGTCTAAGGCTGATGGTTCTTCCTTGAAGGTGGTTCTTCTTTCAGTTCTAGCTCTGTTTCTTTTGGCAATTAGGTTTGCTTCCACACTAACAACAACATTTTGCATGTTTGCAAGGCTTTGAGGGGCTCTTTCCCTTAACTGATAAGCCATATCGGTGTCAAAACCATCAGGGAATTTGTACAAAGCAAGATCGAGTGGAGGTCTTAAGTTCTGTGGTATTGCATTATAAACATTATTAAATCACACACAATAGTCCGAGACAGTCTCCTGAGGGCCTCTTTTGATGGTGTCATATTCAGATAATATGTGCGAGGGGTCTTTCTTTTTCTCCCATCTTTTGATAAATGACTGGTATAAGGCTTCTGGGCCTGCTATGGAATTGGCTGGGAGTGCTCTAAATCAAGTCCTGAATTCACCGGTCAAACTTTGGACAAAAATCTTCATTCTCACACCATCATCGTCAATCTCATAGCTCTCAAAGTAATCTTGCATTTTCTTTGTATGCTGAAGGGCCATGCAGGAACTTGTGTCACCAAAATAAGTTATTTTAGTCTGGTAATCCTGAGGCATAGCCGCGAGATTAGCAGGCAGTTGTAAAGGTACATATCTGTTAGCCATATTAACAGGGATAAGTGGAACAACTGGAGCAACTGGGATAATAGGAGTAGTAGTGGTGGTATGCGTAGTGAATGGAGGTGTGAAAACGACACTTGGAGAAGTAGATGATGAACAAGGGGAAGTAGGGTTTGAATGAAATAGAATTTTAACAGGGGTTGAAAAATAGCTAGGCTTAACTCTTTCAGGACTAGGAGCATTAAAATCGTCTCTTCGCTCTAGTTTCCTGAGGTTCCTTGGGATTAAATTCGGATTTTCCAAAGCAGTGGGGGGATTTGGGTCTAGGTTTGACCTTGTATAATGTGAATGTTTTTTGAGAGCCAACTTCTAGCTTGTTTTGTTGAGGATTTTTCTAAGAATATTGTTTAAACAGAAACTTTCTAAAGGTCAGATTCTTCCTCAGTGGAGCTTTCGGACTGGACTTGTGAGATTATCTGAGGATCCCCGATGGATTCACCATTATGTTATCACTCAGGTTGTCCCTAAGCTCCTGAAAGGGATACGGCCGAGGTAACCACAAACCAATCTTTGGACCGCAGGTCCTAGCCTACTAACAGTCACAGAGGGCTCTCTCTTCAGGATTTTTCTTTGTTTAAGGGATGATTTTAGGCTAGATATGATGCACATGAGTTTTGTTTGTGTTTGGGTGGAAGGAGGATGCTTTCAAGTAGAGAGGCAATGCATAGTGTGACAAGTTTCAAACCATTGGGCATGGAGTCGTGGAGTAAGACTGCTGGTGCGTTTTCTTGGTCATAAGAGGAAAAAGGGGCAAGGTAGCTGCTCATGAAACAATACTTGAGCTAAATGAAGATGGATTGCAGACTAATAAATGAGAGGCAACAAAGAATCTCTCAATCAGGTTAGTAGAGGGAAGATGAACGGGCCCTACCGAGGAGAAGCTAAGAATTCCCAGATAACAGTCATTCATATGTGAAATAGAGCAAATATGAGCCATAAGGAATCCATATTTATGCCTAAATCAAGAAGAAAACATTAATAAGCCACAAAAACTAAGCATAGAGTGCAGGTAAGCAAATTCTAAACCAAACTTTTGTTCTGTGACTTGAGCATATGTGGAATTGAAATAACAGAGGTAAGGAACACTTATTGATTCAGAAAGCAGCACAAGATTTCCCTCATTCACTCTTCAGAGACATTAACAATACATCAAATAGTCCATTCTCCAAGCTTTCAGCAATCTTTGATTAAGTAGAACATATCAGATACAGAGCGAGTCTCTCTTGGAGTGCATTAACCAACCCTCCCCCCTTTTCAAAATACAGGGGGTCGTATAAATAGAGAAAATATCTAAGAAATATCCACAAAACAGATCTCAGGGAAGATTTGTGGCAATAACTCTGATTTAGCTACTTTCTACTGAACATAAATGTAGCAAAATATCTATCTAACAGCTGCGCTCGGGTAGCAGGCATCAAAACTGAGTTAATATGGTCCTTTGAGCAATGCGATATCTTAGGTGTATTAACTGTGCATGGGGCTCAACAACGCCGCTCCAAAATGCGGCTTCATGCATTGCTTTTGCAATAAATCTGCTTTGAAATACTTTATTTGTGCCTTCAAGTGGTCCTACTACCTTAAATGGAAAAAACTGTGAGTTGGTGAGCCTTTATGGCTCAAATGATGCTTTGCTGATTTTGCCGAGGCCTTTTGATTTCATCTGCTTTGGAAGATCTCCACTGATACTATCTGCCGCTTCCTTGATATTCTTTGACATTGAATCGGGCCCCTTTCTACCTCAAACTGTCAAATTTCCCCCTTGTCCTTTAACTGATACACTTTAATGTAAAAATCGCCCCTTTCTAGCCACTGTTCGGCCAAAAGAATTGCTGAGGGGCCTTCTGCAGGCCTTGGGAACTGCTGTCGGCACTTTCCGACCAAAATGGTGCTTATATCTACAAAAACGCTGGGTGGGCGTGGGCGCCGCATGTGAAATCTTTGAAAATGACCCTTTTCCTTTAACTCGTAAAATGCTTTAGAAACATGCAATTTCAATGAAAATTGGCACCGCCGCAACACTATGCATTGTATTAAATTGTGGCCGTTGATCTGGGGGCCCGATCCAACGGCTCCCGATCAATCAGCTTATTGACAGTCGGAGGGACTGGGGGTGAGGCGCATTACAAATGTTGCGATGCAATAACAGAACATATATGTGATATATAAATGCGATATGAAACTTTTGCGATACCACATATATATCACCACACAACAAATATCGCATCGACGGTAGGGCGGGGCATTCCATAGCGTGAAACAATGTAAAACGCTGATTGCCAAATTGCGATCGACGATCAGCCATCGGCGAAGAACCATATCGGTAGCATACATATATGTTTGTTTTGTCATGGCGATACGCCGATCGGTGAAATCGCTGTCGGCCCAAACCAATCGGGGGCGCACTTATGCGCTGTTTTGATACAAGACTCCCCTCCTGACTGTGATATCGCATCGGAGGGGGTTTAGGTGAGCCTTAAATGGCTCTTTAACTGCTTCTTGACATCTCTTTTAATGCCATCTGCTTTGAAAATAAAGACTTCTGCTGACACTGATGACTGATATACTTTGCCGCAACACTGATACTCTTTAACTGGTCAATTCGCTTCTTTTTGCTTCTTTCAGGCAAAAACAACTGCTGCGGACCTGTGCTAGACTGAGGCTTTCCATTTTGGCCATTTTTTCTTAGCGATGCGTGATTAGTGCTAAGAGCTAATTGCGCATCGAAAACTGCCCCTGATTTTCATTCCGGGCTTCCTAAGCAGCGATTTCGCACTTTGCGCCCTTTTTCACCGGGTGACGTCAACGTGATGTCAGTGGTGGGACCCAGTACGATGGGCGACTTGGCAGAGTGACGTGGCACTTACGTCACGCAGGAGAAAATGGTATCTGGTTTCATGGCGCACCTCTTTTTTGCACAGGCGGTTTGGGAGGAGGGGGCTCCGCCACAGTTGAGAGGGTGACGCGTGGCGGGAGTATGATGGGAAAAATTTAGGAAAGTGGGTTTTTATGAGGGGAAAAGGGAAAATATGAGATCGGAGGGAGGTATTTATGCCATGGAAGGAGTCCAAAGGCATTGGAAGATGGTTTTTTGAGACAAAAGGAGGGTTCTTACTAAGTTTCAGGCAAACTTAGTAATTCCCAAGGGATACTTTATGGTTATTTTTCAACCAGGGGGAGGGAATAAGTATATAGGTGAGTTTTTTAACATAGTTTTAGTAGGGGAAGGGGAGATAGATAGGGAGTTATATAATAAAGTTAGCAGTTAATATGAATTGTGACAAGAAAGCACTAAGTGTATAACTCTTAGGCTATATAGGGGAAATAGGACTTGTAGAGGAAGTATGAACATTCCTTGAGTAAAGCAGATCTTTACCAAGGCAATGAATATGAAAAATGATGGGAATAAGAGATATCAAGCAGATCTTGACCTCTTTAGGGGAAGTTAGTGAGTGATTGAGGAAAGAGGAAGAAGGGGAAATTAGACATGCCTTGTTTGACCAGATCAAAATGAAAATGTGCCTCAAAAATGTGATATGGATAAAAATAACACTTGAAAACATGAAATGGATCACATATCTTGATTTCTGCAACCACAAAACTACTTACCCAGCCTACTTACCTAACATTTTTTCTTCTTTTGGTTTGGGTGCACTTGAACTAGCAAACCCAGCTTTTCAAACTGTCCTCCTATTTACATCTATACTTATTTCATCTAGGGGCTCAGATTAGGTTGTTGAGCACCCTTGCTTCTCTACCTATCTAAGAATCTGCCAAGATTAAGCTGTTTGGACATATAATGATTCTCTATATTCTACAACAGGAAATTGAAGCCTAGGGAGACCATGATTAAGCTGTTTGGACCTCCCTTTAACTGAAAATTCTTCAAAAATGGAATAACTCATCAAAATTGGAATACAGCAGTGGCACTTAGGCTAGCACACTCTCATGGCATCCTTCCTTGGCCTTTTTTTAGCAAATATGGAGCATTGCAGTATGCATAGTTCGACATATTTCGCATGTAAAAATGTCGATCATGAAAGATGAATAACCTACTGCAGCAGGAGCCTGACAAAACTCAAGCCACATAAATGGATACATCAAACCATGTCAATTTCCTAGTTTTTAATCATAAATTCATTTTAAACAAGTAAAATAAATAACTTTGGTAAATAAGGATCCTAACCCATATATTTATGAAAATGGTGGCTAATGAACGATTATATGGTTATGGAGTTGCAGCATGTGAGTGAAATGGTGGTGATAAAGGTGAAAGTGGATGTCATTTTAAAGACATTTTGGAGGCCCAACATACCCCCCAACTAGAGTAATTGCATGTCCTCATGCAAATATTGCATTAATTCCTTTGATTTTCTCACAACATCTTTGCTTTTGAATGAGCTTGGCTTATATCATATGTTCTTAAACTTTGCATTTGACAATTTTATTTATTTTTGCAAAATATTCCTTGTCATACATTGAATTGCAACATGTTTGGTTAGTTGTTGTGTTTCAACCAAATTCTAATTGGTATTGGTTCTTGTGTTTCAATACCTTGTTTTTTGTTGCAGCAAGATTCATTGAACAAATTTAAGAATGCATCTTTAAAATCAGCCATATAGTGTGCTAATAATTTAGGCATTATTTGTAAATCATATAAATTTTTGAACCATAATGCAATCATAATTGATTAGGACAAGTATGTTAGGATGGAATGAAAATGTGCGATGGTGTATGATATATGAATATGAAATGATGTCCCTTCCCCACCAACTAAAGATCTGACAATGTGAAAGAGGAAGTGAGGAATTTCTCAAAGTTACAATTTTAGTATTTTAAGGAATTGCATGATTAAAAATTAGAAAACCAGATACCTTCACTTACTTTCAATGTGCATGAGTTATGGAAATTGAAGAGTGTGACTGCTTCTAGATCATGGAATGAAATGTAGAATTCATCTGCTTCTTGGTTGCATAAATGGTGGATGAGGTTGTGAAGTGGATTCTTTATTTCTGTTGCTAAATCTGTTGTATCTACTGCAAAATGCTGAAATGATAGTCTTCATGTCTTTAAAACTCGTTGACACAATTCTTGCTATGTGAATAAATGTTCTGATGTCGAACATAGCAGGAAATTGTTGACTCAGTTGCCATTAATGGATGCCACTAGTCAACACAATAACTCTCACCATTGATGACCATGCGAGTCAAGATGCTCAAACACATCTTACTAAGTATGAAAAATTTTGTTGTTGTTGAGTACCTAGAAGCTCCGATGAACAAGGGACATTGATGCATTCCCATTATTCGTCGGCATGAGGACTTGCCATTAAGAAATGCAAGCCTCAAGGTGTTTTTGCAAGGATTTTAGACTCAAAGGACTATGGAATAAATAATTTGCATTGAAGCAGGGTTTATTTGTGAAATGAAAAAGGATATGAAAGGAAAAATGAAAATGGAAGATGGCAATGGAAAATAATAATGACAATGGGCAATAAACATGTAAGTGAGCTTCTTGCTTTTATTTGTGGGTTAAGCGGAAAGTGTATGTAAATAAAGGAAAATGAACAACCGACTCTTGCTAGGAAAAATCACTGTGGTTTGCTTTGAATTGCTTGGTTGGACTTATAATTCAAAAAGGAGGAAAGGTAATGGTTTTGGTGGATATGGACATGGACTTGTTCTTATGTTTCTTATGGAATCGTTCCTTTGTGTTGGAATTATGGCACAGGTTTGGAACTATGACACAGGTGTTGTCCTTGATGGCAATTCTCCTTGGTAACAGATCTTAGTTCAGGCACTCAGAAAGAAGAAAAAGACATATACGCAGGTTCATCGAGACGAGGATGCGTATACACGCGGGTTATACATTAAAAAAGCACGTATATGTTGGGGATCATACTTTTGGTCCATGGTAGTTAATTCTTGGGAATTGAACCTATGTTTTGGACCATGGCGTCTCGTTAGATGTGTTGATCCCTAGTTTTGGGTTCATAGTATTGAAATGTTATGGTTTTGGACCATGGTATTGAGGAAGACCTAAGGCTATAAAAGAGGAAGGAGATCATGTGGCAAAAGATCATCCGCATTATTATTGAATATTTGATAAAGTGCTAGAGCTGGTATATTGGTAATTGGGTTGTGATGTAGATCTGGATCTGAATGAAGGAGGAACCTTAGCACAAAAGAAGGATAAGATCTATTCATGGGTCATAATCTTTAAGCTTGAATGATAGTATCCTTGTATGTTTTTGGTTTGCTAGATGTGGCGCTTACTTGATCTATAAGTTGGATAATCTAGGTTAATTAGTGATTGAATATCTGAAAGAGTGAATTATCCTTTATAGATCTGTATGCAGGTTCAGTGAAGTGAAGGCACGTATACACGCAGGTTCAGTGAAGTCACATCGCGTACACGCAGGTTGTTTCATAAGCAGAAACGTATGCACGCATGTTTCAGGCTGATAAAGTAGCATATATGTTTTAAACTGTGATCTTGCTGCTTCTGTTCACTACTACTGTGTTCTGGGTTCTGTTTTGGTGTGTGGTTACTGGTACCGTGTCTTGGATATAACTGTTAGAAAGATATCTACTTGATTAAGATCTAATTGGTGAAAGGTGATTGGTTGATGAAGAAATTCTTGATGATTGATTAATGTTCATGGACCCAGTCTGAAAATTTATGAAACGTGGTCCCTGGAAGAAAGAGAAGGTTGTAGCCTTCTGTAGGCCAGCACCTACGTACTAGTATCTTATCTAGTGCAAGAGCTAAAGGGGATTGTAGCTCCCTTCCAGGAGAAGCTGGAAAACGAGAGAGAGTTGTAGCTCTCTGCAAGTTGTAGCCTGTGTACTGGTAACGGACTGCACCAGTACATTGTAAACAAAAGTTTCTAATTAAAGAAAGATAGAGACGAATTGCAGCAGGTGGTTTTCACCCACATTGGGTTTCCACTTTGTATCTTGTGTTCTTGTGTATGATTGTCTTTCTGCTCTGTTTTACTGTCTCTGGTTACTGGTTATTTGATTCTGCATCACAGATTAACAATCATCATCAGAAAGTTAAAGTAAATTAAAAGTTTTCTTTGTATATGCGGGTTTCCTTCTGAATAATTGCGTATATACGCAGGTTTAATTAACTGAAGTAGCATATACAATTTTGTTTTAGAAAAGGAATTTTTGACCTGATAATATTGATTCACCCCCCCTCTCAGTATTACTTCCAACAATTGGTATCAGAGTAGGTCCTTCTGAAGAAGCTTGATCGCTTGAAGGAAGATCTTTCATCATGAGCAACTACGAGAGGGAAGTATCAATTAGGCCACTGGTTTTTGATGGGACAAACTTCGTATACTGGAAGGTAAGAGTTACTGCCTATCTTCAATCTCTGGGTACTGAAGTCTGGGATATCATAGATACAGGGTATACTTTTCCAGCATCAACTCCCACAGATCCGACTGAGAAGAAGAAATATGAAACGAATGCAAAGGCGATCAATACTCTATTGGGATGTCTATCACAATCTGAACTTGTCAAAGTCATGCAGTATAAATCTGCTAAAGAAATATGGGACAAGATTGTTCTGAGCTATGAAGGAGATGATAAAGTAAAACGAGCAAAACTTCAAACCCTCAGAATCCAGTATGAAAATCTCAGAATGTACAATGATGAAAGTGTGGCTAACTATTTTCTTCGTGTAGATGAGATTGTTAATTGTATGAAAAATTTGGGTGAAGAAGTAAGGAAGCTGTTGTAGTGAAAAGTTCTAAGATCTTTGTCCTCTAGTTTGAATCTAAAGTTTCTGCCAATAGAAAGAAAAGGAGATATCTTTCAAACCTTAAAATGTCACAGTTGCATGGAATTCTAACTGCTATGAGATTGAGAAAGGAGGACCATCAGACAGGAGAGAAAGATTCCTCAGCACTATGAGAAGGACACTATCAGAAGAAGAAGAAGAATCAAATTTTGTCAAAAATCTTCAACGGGGCACTGGACGATTCTGAGGTAAGTTACCATTCAAATTCTTTGCTTGTGGAAGAGTAGGACACTATGCTGCCAAATTTCCTCACAAGAATAAGATTGACAAGGGGAAGGAACCTGTTAGAAGGTACAAGAAACAGAATGCAAATAAGAAAAGCTATTACACTCATGAAGATAGTGATGGACTATCAAATAGCGATGAAGATGAATGAGGTAATCACTATAAACTTTTAATGGCTTTTGAAGATGAGGATTACATGGATGCTATAGATAAAGTTTCTAGACTCAAAAGATATTTAGAAGAAAGGAATAAGATCATTGATACTATGCAAAATCAACTTGATGAAAAAGAAAAATCTCTTGAGAAGTTAGAATGTGAAATTGTTGGCCTTAGAAAAGAAATTGAGAAAACAAAGGCCCTTAATCTTAAATTTGTGAAAGGATCTGAAACTCTGGATGAGATTATCAGTGTGCAGTGTTCCCCTCTAATCAAGACAGGTCTGGGGTATAATGGAGAAGCATCTCAAGCTTCCACCTCTAAAATTTATCTTCATGCAGCAAGAAGGAGTGAGCAAAGGCCTAATAGAAATCATGAGGTAAATCAGGGACAGTCTTCCTCAAGGATGAACAAAGACTATCAAGAAAATCGGGGGCATGCTACCTTAAGGACAAACAAAAGCTACAACCAGCCACAGGAAAAATCTTCCCAATTTTATTCAAGAATGGATGGTAGTAGAAATTACAATCGGTTGGATGATAGTCGAAGAAATTTCTTCAATGGCCAATGTTTCTCTTGCCATAACTTTGGTCACAAAGCAGCTCAATGTGTTGCCTATAAGACAATCATGACTAGAGAAGCTCAAAAGCAAAGAAGTATGCCTGCAATCACGAAGAGGACCTATAACAAATTTTCTTCCCTTGAAAGTGAAATTGAATGTTCTATTTGTAATAATTTTGGTCATGAAGATTCTGAATGCAGGAGCAGGTTTTGGAAATCAACTCAGAAGGAACAAACCTTAAATGCCAAAACATGGAGAATCAAGGAATCACAACCAAAAAGATGTGGGATAGCTTTATATGCGAACGGACAAGAAAATCAATGGTACATCGATAGCGGATATTCAAAGCATATGACAGGTGATAAAGAAAAACTTGAATCATATACTTCTTTATAAAAGGGAAAGAAATTTTCTTTTGGAAATGATACCCCAGCAGCCATAAAGGGAAAAGGCATTGCTCAGTTAAAAGAGGATGTCAAAGATGGTAATGTTCTGTATGTTGATGGCTTGAAACATAATTTATTGAGTGTCAGTCAGATGTGCGATAATGGTACCGAGGTGATATTTCGATCAGATGGATGCAGGGTTCATGATCTTGATACAGGGAGAACAGTAATCGAAGGAAAAAGAACTCCAAACAATCTATACATATTTGAAGAAGGAGAACAACAATGTTATTTGAGCAAGAATGATGAACACTGGTTATGGCACGGGAGGTTGGGACATCTAAGCTTCTCACAAATAAGGAAAGCATGCAAGTACCAGGCAGTTCGTGGTCTTCCAGACAACACCATATGCAAACCATGTTAGTTTGGGAAGCAAACCAGAACTAACTTCCCTGAGAAGGAAGGATCAGCCAGCAGGCCTCTTAAGCTAGTTCATACAGATTTATGTGGTCCATTTAGGACAAGGTCACCTCGAGGAGAAGAATACCTTATATTATTCATTAACGACTTCTCCAGGATGGTTTGGTTAGGACTTATGAAGCACAAGGATGAAGCATTCGAGAAATTCCAATCCTTCAAAGCCTTGGTTGAAAATGAATCTAATTACAAAATTAAATGTCTCAGGTCCGACAGAGGTGGGGAGTTTACCTCAAATGAATTTTCGATTTCTGTGAAGAGCATGGAATAAGAAGGGAATTCTCTACAGCTAGGACTCCTCAGCAAAATGGAGTGGTGGAAAGGATGAACAGAACTGTCCAAAAAATGGCCTGTGCTATGTTTGATGAGTCTGGAACTCCCGCAACCTTCTGGGGTGAAGCTGCATATGCTGCGGTTGTTATTCTCAACAAAGAAAATGTCCAAGTAAACAGCACTCAAACTCCACATGAGCTCTGGTATGGTGAGACTCCTTCGGTAAAACATTTCAAAATTTTTGGGAGCAAATGCTATATTAAGAATACTGATGAACATCTTGGCAAACTTGAACCTAGAGCAGATGAAGGCATTCTCCTTGGATATTCTCCCTATAGTAAAGCATATAAGTGCTATAATAAAAGACTTGGAAAAATTGTTGACAGCATTGACGTAGTGGTTGATGAAAAAGGATACATCCCCAGGCAGGTAAATCATGAAGATATCGAAGAAGATGAAGATTACTCTTGAAATCAGACAGATAATGAAGAAGAACCTCAAGAGGCACCAGAAGAATAGATAAGAATAGAAGAAAATACTCCATCTAGGTATGTTCAGAAGAATCATCCTAAATCTCAGATTTTGGGGCAAAAGGAAGCAGGTGTACAAACTAGAAGAATAATTGCAGAAGCCTCAAGCTACTTGGCATTTCTCTCCTCCACTGAGCCACAAAATGTAAAAGAGGCATGCAAAGATGAATGTTGGGTCAAGGCAATGGATGAAGAGCTTGAGCAGATTGAAAAGAACAACACTTGGGAGTTGGTTCCCAGACCAAAAGATAAGAATGTCATAGGGACAAAATGGATCTTCAAGAACAAGTTAAATGAAAATGGGGATGTTATTAGAAGCAAGGCCAGACTTGTTTGTAAAGGGTATGCTCAACAAGAAGGGATAGACTTTGAAGAAAATTTTGCTCCTATTGCTAGACTTGAGGCCATCCAAATGTTCCTTTCTCTCTCAAGCTTTCAAAATCTCAAAGTTTTTCAAATGGACGTGAAATCTGCTTTTCTGAATGGGGACTTAGAAGAAGAAGTGTACATTGAGCAACCAAATGGTTTCATCCTTGGGAATGATCCGAATCTTGTATGCAGATTGAAAAAGGCTCTCTATGGTCTTAAACAAGCACCAAGGGCTTGGTACTACCGATTGGACAAATATCTTCATCAACAAGGTTTTTCAAAAGGATCAGCAGATAGCAACCTTTATTTAAAAATTGAAAATGACAAATTGCTAATACTTGTTGTGTATGTAGATGACATTATCTTTGGTAGCAATGAAGATGCTATGAGTCAAAGTTTTACCTTGGTGATGCAGAAAGAATTTGAAATGTCTATGCTTGGAGAACTGACATACTTTCTTGGATTACAAATCCAACAAAATGAAGGCGGGATCTTCTTGTCTCAAACCAGGTATCTCAAGCAGATTTTGAAGAAATATGGCATGGAAGATGCAAAACCAGTATGTACCCCCATGGTTACAGGATGCAGTCTCAGTGCAAATGATGAATCAACAACTGTGCATCAACCAACCTACAGGTCTATGATTGGAATTTTACTTTATTTGACAGGTACCCGACCAGACATCATGCATGCAATGGGAATAGTTGGGAGATTTCAGGAAAATCCAAAGGAAACTCATCTTCAAGCAGTGAAGAGAATTTTTTCAAGTACCTTAAAGGGACTCAAAACTATGGCTTATGGTATCCTAGAGATACAGATCTCACACTTCATGCTTATACAGATGCAGATTGGGCCGGAAGCGTGGATGACAGGAAGAGCACAAGTGGTGGAGCATTCTTTATGGGTTCCAGATTAGTATCCTGGTTCAGCAAGAAACAGAGTTCGATTGCCCTATCTACAGCTGAAGCAGAATATGTGGCAGCTGCATCTTGCTGCACTCAACTCCTTTGGATGATGTAGACCTTGCAGGATTTTCAAATCACCTATACACCACCTATCCCCATCTTATGTGATAATACAAGTGCAATAAGCATTTCCAAAAATCCTGTCATGCATTCAAAGACCAAGCATATACCGATCAAGTATCACTTTCTTCGGGAACAAGTGTTGGAACAAAAGGTCAAATTAGAGTATGTTCCCTCTAAGGAACAAGTAGCTGATATTCTCACCAAACCACTGCCTAGGGAAACTTTTGAATATCTCAGACAGAAGGTGGGAGTAGTTGATGTATCATCTTGCTATTAAATCTTATCTGTTTCAAAGAAAAATGGGTGTACACGTGTTGGATGAGGAGGCTCCGCGTACATACGCCGGTTTGTGCAGAGAAAGTCGCGTATATGGAGGCTTGATGGATATCAGAGGGAGAAGGCTTTGGTTGAAGATATTCTGATGTGGGTCTGACAAAGACCATCCGACACAGGTTTAGGGGGAGCAGATAATCTTCTAATAATGCATTGTTGGCATTATCTTAGAAGCTTTTGATTCTTGTTCATAACTGTTGTTGATTTCAGGTGGAACAGAGGCAGAGGGAGAACAGAAGGAAATCTTGGTTGCCGATCTGAATGGTGTTTGCCAGTTGTTGCTGCTATCAGTTGTTGGTGACTTTCATAAGTCATATATTTCGTCTCTATGTCATGTATCTCTTTCTTATATGGTATCAAGGTCATGTAACGACCTATATTGGTTTCCCCACTATGCCTGGGATGAAAATGTAATGTATTTGGTCATCATATGTAAATTTCTGATGTATTCCCACTTGGTTGGGTGGATGATCCCCACTTGGTTGAGTGATGGATGTATGTATTGAGTCTTTTGGTGATAGGAAGGTCTTTTATGATGCATAAGTCTTGGTTCTTCTTGAAGAATATCTTTTTGCAGATCTTGCCTACAGTCAGGGGGAGCATGGTCAGCACAAGCATGACAGAGATTTCAGCATGTACTCAGGGGGAGCACAACCCTTTGCCCTTGATGTCAAAGGGGGAGAATGATCTTTAGGAGGGTATTGCCATCAAGTCCAAAGGGGGAGATTGTTGGCATTATGGCACAGGTTTGGAAGTATGACACAGGTGTTGTCCTTGATGGCAACTCTCCTTGGTAATAGATCTCAGCTCAAGCACTCAGAAAGAAGAAAAAGACATATACGTAGGTTCATCGAGACGAGGACGCGTATACACGCGAGTTATACATTACAAAAGCGCGTATATTTTGGGGATCATACTTTTGGTCCATGGTAGTTACTTATTGGGAATTGAACCTATGTTTTGGACCATGGCGTCTCATAAGATGTGTGATCCCTAGTTTTGGGTTCATAGTATTGAAATGTTATGGTTTTGGACCATGGTATTGAGGAAGGCCTAAGGCTATAAAAGAGGAAGGAGATCATGTGGCAAAAGATCATCCGCATTATTATTGAATATCTGATAAAGTGCTAGAGCTGGTATATTGGTAATTGGGTTGTGATGCAGATCTGGATCTGAATGAAGGAGGAACCTTAGCACAAAAGAAGGATAAGATCTATTCATGGGTCATAATCTTTAAAGCTTGAATGATAGTATATTTGTATGATTTTGGTCTGCTAGATGTGGCGCTTACTTGATCTATAAGTCTGATAATCTAGGTTAATTAGTGATTGAATATCTGAAAGAGTGAATTATCCTTTATAGATCTGTACGCAGGTTTAGTGAAGCGAAGCCGTGTATACTCGTAGGTTAAGAGAAGTAAAGAAGCGTATACGCAGGTTGTTCCATACGCAGAAGCGTATGCATGCAGGTTTCAGACTGTTAAAGTAGAGTATATATTTTGAATTGTGATCTTGCTGCTTCTGTTTATTACTGCTGTGTTCTGGGTTCAATTTTCTGGTGTATGGTTTCTGGTACTGTGATTTGGGTACAACTGTCAGAGAAGTATCTACTTGAATTGGTGAAAAGGAGTTTGGTTGATGAAGAAATTCTTGATGATTGATTAATGTTC